>JABSTQ010006065.1:0-28763 GCA_013358835.2 Ixodes persulcatus
GTAGAGCCCTTCTACTTCACGTGAAGATTAAGGACCAGCGAGCTGTTATCTTTACGACGTCTAGGAAGATGCCTAGAGGACGACGTCTAGGACGACCCTAAGGGGGACCTCAAGGACGACTTCTAGGACGACCACGAGGACGATGCCTAGAGGACGATGTCTACGATGTTTAGGACGACCTCGAGGACAACTTCTAGGACGACCTCGAGAACAACATCTAGGACGACCTCAAGGACGACTTCTAAAACGACCTCGAGGACGAGGACGTGAGGACGACGATGTGAGGACGACCTGTCGCACAACCTCAAGGAGGACTTCTAGGAGGACCTCGAGGACGACTTCTAGGACAACCTCAAGGACGACGCCTAGGACGACCTCAAGGACAACTTCTAGGACGACCTCGAGAACAATGTCTAAGACGACCTCAAGGACGACACCTAGAGGGCGACGCTTAGGACGACCTGTCGCACGACCTCAAGGGTGACTTTTAGGAAGAACTCGAGGACGATGCCTAGAGATGATAACATAGGATCAGGACTTCACTATATAATAATGCTTTTAGAGCGCAGCTCTTAGGGGCCCGTTTCCGGCTTGAGCGGCGTCGCCGTCGCCGTCGGCGTAACCGCGCGGTGCATGTTGGGACATGCAGCGCGCGAGCCAACCCCCCCCCCGAGCGGTGCATGTTGGGACATGCACCGCGCGAGCCCCCCCCCCCCCCCCCCCCCGAGGGCACGTGACCTCCCCTTCGAGGTCACGTGACCCCCCCAGGTCACGTGACCCCTCGAGGACACGTGCCCCCCCCCCAAGGTCGCGTGACCCTCTCCCCTCCCCGAGGTCACGTGACCCCCCTCCCCCCCCCCCCGGTGGAGATTGAAGGATGAGGGGAGGAGGAGAATAGTAGTAATAGTAATATATTTATTCACAGGAAATATATACAAAAACAGTGATCTGGCCAGGGCAAGGGAAAGGGTACTCAGAGGAGGGGTATACCCTCCCCTGAGTACCCTTGCCTCCCTCAAGAGCTCAAGAGCTGCACTCCAATTGGCGTTACAGGGAGTTGTAAACGGCTTTCATTTTTTATTGGGAATAAAAGGTTAATGGGGAACAAACTGGGACAATGAAGAAACACGGGCGATAAGACAGGCGCTTTTTTAATCTTTTATTCAGTAATGGACGAACTTATTCGTGCTTTTTTAACCTTTTGTTCAGTAATAGACCAACTAGCCCAAACCAAAGTTTTAATGCAACTAATAGGGAGGTTTCTGTCAACATCCGTGGACGCATTTTTTCCCAGATCCTAGCGCATAACAGCTTCGCAGTAAAGCAGAGAGTTTTAGAATAGGGGGCCCCAAAGAAGTAGGGGCTCACCACTGCGCATGCGCCGAACCGTTTTGGGTTGAAGCTCTCCACTAACGCAAAATTCGAGAAATAGCGTGCGGCCCCTATTTTATTGAGTCCGTGCTGCGTAGGCAAACATGGCGGCACCCTTTCCGCTCGCTTCGGAGCAAATTCGTCATGGTCGCTGCAGTATTAGCCACTTTCATTGGCAGTTAATGGTGCAGCCGGCTTTCGCTTCGCTTTACCTCGCTCAAGTCTCAAAGAATGAGCAGTGGGCTCGCCACATTTTAAAGATCGTCCCTGATTCTGGCCGTTCCTAAGCCTGAAAATACGCGGTAACCGTTGACATGGCAACGTATCGCTTCTCCGTGGCTCCGAGTGGATTTCGTTCGTGGTACGATACCTGCAGCTTGAAAACAAGTGGTTCAAGGCTTCAAAGCCGCTACAGCTCAGATCTGTATGAAGCAGCTGCTCCCAGAGTATGCTCGTTCACGTTCGTCTCAGTTTCGGCATAGTTGAAGGCCTGAATCTTCGGTTACAGGTGGTCAAAGCGCACACGAACGCCCAAAAAATCCGAGAACGAGCGCCAAATTTGAGCGCTACGAATTGGGTTGTTTTGGCTGAATACAAACAACAGCATTTATACTGAATTTAGACTGTCTCTTTTTTTAGCCGGCTCGATTTGGATTTACCTTAACTATTAATTGTATACAAAAAGTACAAAGCGCGACACTGTTAGCGCGAAAAAGCGATCGCCGGTTTTTCTAGTTTTTCTTTTTGAAACCATGGGTTGTCATCTAAGTTATTATTGCTCCGAAAAGAGCTCATTTAGTTCTATAATGTAAGCGATAACATCTCGTGCTCGCTAATACTATTCAGAAGTAAAATGCGAAAATGCGCCGATGTCGTGTTCGCGCTAACAGTGTCGCGATGTGTACTTCCTAAGCGCGTATCTTCACGTTTTTTTATATATTTTTTTCTTTTTTGAATATTACGCTCGTTAGCCGCATTGGCGCTGCAAGCGGGAAACGTAAGCGCGCCGCGCTGCGTTGCGAAACCCCTATTATATAAGTCGTCGACAACAACCTTGTTGCGTTTGTGTCCCTCAATCTCTTAGGGGAACCCAAACGTTGGTGCCCCCTATATTAATACGCTTCATTATAATACCGATTTAATGGGGCTTCTAAACAACTTCAGATAAGTTGATTAAAAAAAAAAAATTATGTTCCACATAGAACTGGAAGCACTCTGTGCATTCTCTCCGTAAATCTCAACATGGCGTCGCATCGCGGGAGTCGCGGGCTGTACGGTTGAACGAAGCGGATTAAGCGATGGCGGCCTACGACTGGCGTGGGACCTCTACTTCACAACTGTCGTTCGACGTACCGGCGAATCTGTCTAGCTTCGAAAGAGAAATCATTTACCGATCAAAACAATTATGATTTATCCCATAAGACACGCCCAACCACAAAGCTGATTCGCACGAAGACGTCACCGAGCCGTCGACCTTTGGCCTGGCTGAAGACATCGCTCGTCTTGCGAACACGAATTTTTAAGAGCTTGAGAAACACGCAAACGACAAGCACAAAGTGCTTGACTTTTGTGTTCTTCGTGCGACGCGCGACGTGCGCTTTTTTCGCCCGCTTCGCACGGTCAGAAAAACGGAGGGAAAAAACAAAAACGCGGTTGGGTGTAGCCACGTGATTTCCGGCAACTCTCTCCTCCTTCGTCAACAGTCGAGTTTCGGTTTCGGCTTCAAGCAGTTGCGTTTTGTTTTTTTACTATACTACAAATATGCATGACGCTGTAGCAAAATATTAATTCGGTGGTCTTCTGACATCATATTGAATCGCCTGACAAAAAATGAAAACGTTTTGAAAGGTGTCAGTGTCCATTTAAATTCGAAACTGCCCGCCTTCTCCCATAAAAAAACCGTGACTTGCAGGCATCGTTTGGTGAACGATAACTGGATCAAAATAAAAACCTAGTTGCAGTCTATTATTTCCGCCTACGTTTCCAAAATCACAATAAAATGCAATGCCCTTTCACATTGTTAACGACAAACTTAAAATGCCTTCTGAATGAACGGAAACTTCTACGCGTATTTACAAAAGCCAAAACAAACGGTGACGAAAATGACTGGTCCTTTTATCTCGTATTCTCAAGACAGACTAATATCGCAGTAAAAAACAACTTTCAGCCTTTCCCCTCTGTTGAAGAACGAAGACCAGCGAAGTTGTACTATGGTGGGAAAGAAGTAATGGCCGGCCGCAAGTCGACAAGCCAAAGGGGAAAGGCTGGAAAGGTTGCCGCCATCTATAAGCGGCGGTGGCAACCAGACAACCGGAAGGCCTGATGCCTGGTTGCTGCCATCGCTAATAGATGGCGGTAGCTGTCCAGAGCTTTGTGTCAAGATTTGTTTGCCCACGGACACGATACTGGGGAAACTAGCCCTTAAGAGCTCCGCTGCAATAGATAAGAATATATTTTACGGTGCCAAATTATCACATCTACTTCGTACTGACACTCGTAAGTTTTGGAAGGACATCATTTCGAGTCATGCTGGGAATGACCTTACGATTGTAGAAATTGATAATCTTTGAATGAAGGAAAAGTAAGCATAAGATTTTCTGACAAAACCAGAATAGGGAGGGAGAGGGAACCACAAAGGGTTCCCTCTCCCTCCGTATCCTGACTTCCCTTTTATTACCATATCTCCCATCGAATGCAATAGCGACGGTATCAAAGAATTAATAGAAACGCTCCCTTCTTACAGCACTGCGGGAGAGGATCACTTCTCAGGAACGTTTCTGAAGTTAATAAAATATTTTGTGTTACCCATTTTCTCTAAACTATTAAAACAAAGCCTTCATTCTGGATGTGTCCCACTCGATTGGCGTTCCGCCATAGTTAAATGCATCTTCATATCAGGTGATCAACAAACCCGTTTAATTATCGCCCCATCTCTCTCACCAGTCTACCCTCCGAATTAATGGAACATGTCATTTTACTAACATTATGTCACATTTGAACCAGATCAGCTTCTTTGTTTTCTAATCAACACTGTTTCCGAAAGAACTACTTTTGTAACACCTAGCTCTTTGAATTCGTCCACGAGTTGCGTATTAACCCATTAGGGACCGGTGTACTTTTAAAAGTACAGCTACAATATTATTTTTTAAAAACTCCAAAATAAATATTTCGATTTCAGTAGTTCTTTATTTTACCACCAGAGGGATAACCTACACCCCCAAATCAAGGATCAGCGTTCGCAGTGCTCAGGGGCGCATATGTCTACGGTCAAATATCGACAAACTCCGCCCCCGCCAACCGCTGAGGTGAGTGCTTCGAAATTTTGTTCTCCTGGCTGAAGTATGCAATCATTCGCGACAGTTTTTTGCATACGCCTGCAAGAAAGGTAGACGTAAACGCTGAGTGCTGTAAATGCTACATACCTTTCATACTTGTTGTGGTATGCAAATCTAAACGTTGCTGTACTATATATAGTACGCTGGGCTTTCGTGTATGCTCAATGGCGCTCGCTATTCCAGGCACCCACTATAATGGAACCGGACGTTTTCTTCGGCACATAACCGTTTTGTCGACTCAGCGAAGCCCTCGGGGCTGCAGCAGATATAGCAGAGAATGCTGAAGACGACGTGGATGTCGTCATAATTCCTCCGAACCCATCACCAGATACCGACGAGGAAGAAGGAGACGAGGACTGTACGGGCTCTGCGCCCGTAAATGACGTCTCTGGTTAGAAATGTTTTCTTTCTTACTGAGACTGCAATTTGTAGGCGCTTTGGAAGTTATCAATGATTGATATTTGAGACCGCGGCGTCACCAGGATACAGGTCTTGCTTTTTGCCGCGGCTATTCTACAGTATGTAGTGGGGCCAAAGTGGGAGAACGTTGTAAATAAATGCAGGTTGGTGAACCGGTCAAAGTGGAAATGTTTTGTCCTGTGAATTTGTGTGTCAGCGTTCGCAGATGTTGCCGATTTTTTTTTTTTTTTTTGACGCCCCTCGCAGTGTATGCTTTCAACTTTGCTTCCAATATTTAGAAGTGGTGTTCATGCCGCGCTGCCACTGTTGATTTTCGCGCTTTCTGCAGCTGTCTTTGCTTTATAGCTCCTGTAAAATAGTCTTTGAAGCGTTACAGGTTCGTTACATCAAAGTCTGGCTTTTTGCAGGCACTTTGGAAGTTCACTGGCGTGCTAATGAAGAAGAAGCTGACAAGCGCGTCCCTCCGGTGAAGCGGGCAAAGGTCGCTGCCGTAAACTGGAGCCGAAAAGAACCTGAGTACACCTGGGGGAACTCCACTGACGGAGCAGTAGTGCGCAAGGCCGAGTTGAGAGCTCTGTATGAAGGTTATTCACCCAGTCAAATCTTCAGTACCATCTTTGATGATCACATACTTACACACATTATAGTACAGACTGGCAACTATGCGAAACAGAAAAACGAACATGGCTTTTCCCTCAGTTTGGATTATCTAAAAAGGTTCATTGGTATCCTTTTACTGTCTGGTTACCACAGCCTTCCTCGACAGAAGCTTTACTGGTGCGTTGACGAAGATGTTGGAGTGCCATACGTAGCCAAGTGCATGAGCCGAAATAGGTTTTACGAGATAAAAAGATTCTTGCACCTAGCTGATAATGACTTGATCGGGGGATCAACTGATCGAATGTACAAAGTACGTCCTCTCATGAACCTTCTGAATGAGCGATTTCAGCAGCATGGAATCTTTCACCGAAACCTTTCAGTAGATGAGTCTATGGTGAAATACTTTGGGCACCATCCTTGCAAACAATTCATGCGTGGCAAGCACATTCGTTTTGGCTGCAAGAATTGGATGATGTGCAGTGATGACGGGTATTGTTATGCTTTTGATACCTACTGCGGAAAATCTGCAAAAACAGATAACAACCCTCTAGAAAGTCGTGTCGTTCTTTCTCTGCCTGAGGCAACTTCAAACCCGAGTGACCATATTGTCTTTTTTGATCATTTTTTTTTTACCAGTCACAGTCTCCTTGTTGCACTCCGTAATAAAGGATTTAGGGCTACAGGTACCCTACGTGAGAACCGGCAAATGAAGTGCCCTCTTCCAAGTAAGAAAGAAATGGAAAAAAAAAACAGAGACTACACTTTTCCCATAGCTTTGACCCTGTCGGGGAGGTTCTTCTTGTGAAGTGGAAGGACAGTAGTGTAGTAACAATGGCTACCAACTACGACGGAAATGTACCCATGTGCTCTGTAAAACGGTGGTCATCTTCAGCACAGGAGAAAGTGAATGTGCAACAACCTAAACTGTTCAGCAGCTATAACTGCAGTATGGGAGGGGTAGACCTCTTAGACCAAGCTGCAAACAACTATAGAGTTTGCATTCGCGGCAAAAAGTGGTGGTGGCCTTTATTTACTCAGATGCTGAATGTGGCCGTGGTGAATTCTTGGAAAATTCATCAGTTGATTGCAGATGAGCCGGTCGACCTCCTTGCCTTCCTACGAAATGTCACACGGTACTACCTCCGCCTCGGTACAAAAGACCATTACATCCGTAGGCGGGCAGCCTCCATCGTGAGTGACATTGTTTTGGACGAAGGAGAGCACTTTCCTAGCAAATTGGAAAAGCAATTGCGCTGCCAGTATTGCCACAAGAGGTCCATGTGGGCATGCGCAAAGTGCAACATTACACTTTGTTTGAAGCACGGATGCTTCAAGAAGTTTCATGCGTCAAAATAGCAATATTGAGCAAATGTCCATTTTGCTATGTAAAAGTCCCATTGTACTATTGAAAGTACACCTCTGTAACCTCTGAATGAATAAATGAATTTTTGACAAACTCGAGGAATCTTCTTCCTGTGCAAAGCAGACATTGTACACCAAAAATAAACAAAATTGGTCTGGTAGATTTTTCTTGGACCCTAATGGGTTTATACTCACGCAGGAGCACTGACGTATATTATGATTTTTGATTTGGCCAAGGCGCTTGATAAAGAAACCCCATTAAGGTTCAATTTTAAAGCTTTCTTGCCGCTAAATCGACCCATCCTTAATAAATTAGATTTCAACCTTTTTCACCGACAGAACTCAATCCGTAATTACTAACAATGTACTCTCCTTCCTGGTACCAGTGATTTCTGGAGCACCCCAGAGGAGCGTGCTCTGACCAATACTCTTTTTGCTTTATATTAATGACCTGCCATCAAACATTCAATGAACCATTAGACTCTTTCGAGACGATTGCTCACTTTACCGGTCAATTTCCTCTCCAGCAAATCATGCAATCTTTCAAAATGATCTTATTAAATTCAGCGAATGGATTGTTTCTGGAAAAGTGTAAATTAGCTCCAGTGAATGCCGTGTATGAACAGTTAAGTCTTTTAAAAAAAAACACCGCCTTTCCAGTACTTCCTTTTAAACCAAGTGATTAAATTTGTAACATCATTTAACTACTCAGGCGTTAACTTTACCACCAATTTGACCTGGAAGTTGCAAGATAGGAAATAATGCATCCCGCAAACTAGGTTCTTTTAAACGAAACATTCATTCAGCTTCCCAAGAAACTAAACGTCTTGCTTATAAGTCAATTATCCTTCCGAAACTCGAAGATGAAAGCATAATATGGAATGTTTGCCAAAATTATTTAAATCTAAAATTTGAAACAAATACAAAACTTGAAAGTATAAAACAGCGAAGACGAGGACAGGAACAGGACATCTTCGCTTTTTATACTTTCAAGTTTTGTATCTATTAGCCAACACGCGCGTTTTCAATTGTAACTAAAATTAGGTGCTTTACAAAACGAGATTACGCGTTTAATCTGCCGCGAGTATGCTCCCCTAAAAAGTGTCTCAGAGCTGAAGAGAAACCTGGAACTAACCTCCTTAGAAAATCAACGTAAGACTTCTCCTTTTGTGCTTTGTTCATCACATTTACTGCAGCGAATCACTTTTCCGGACATATTTCTGTATACGTGCACAGTTCATATCTCCAAGACTTGATCACACTTGCAAAGTTGAACCGATTAAGTCACGTACCGACTTGTTAATTTTCTTTCCTTTAACATTATGTATAAAATATTGGAACAGCCTCCCCGCACGTGTAGTGACTCAATCCCACCCTATGTTAAATAAGCAAAGTTTCGTAGATTCCTTCGGTTAATTATTTTTAACCTATCGTCAATCGCAGCTTGGCCATTCCATTTCGACTCTCGCATTGTTCTCTCGTTATACTGCTTAATCTATATAGTCCGCAAATTTGGAGTCTATCAAAAATTACTCAGCTCGCTTCATCCTATCAAACTATCATCGCACTACTAGTGTCACATGGATAGAAATTAGTTTATCTTTATCACCTCTTTCTGCACCGTCAAAATATAACGTTTACACTTATTTCGCAAAACTGAATTTCATAATCTTATCATGCACGATTGAATGATAACTCTCCCCCTTTACATTTCGTCCCGTGTTGATCATCAGCATTAAGTTGTAGGCCAAAGCTCATTAACCTCCTCGTCTGTTTCGTCCCCTTGTGTGTTTCTTTCGTTTTAAGTCAATGTATATCACCAACACGCTCAAGTCTTGAATTAACAGCCATTTATTCATCATTTCTTTCTCGCAGAGCAAAAGAATGCAACTATGCCTCCCCAGTTTAATTGCTACCATCACTGACCCTAATTGATATCAAAATACTATCACTAACCATTTTTTTCTAATGATTCACAACCTGTTTGAGTGTTAGTTTGTTATATTATTGCTGTCCCTGATGTGTTACAGGTTTTCTTCCCATCGTTTTGTACCTGCTGTCGTCCTGTGTAATGCCTTTGGGCCTTGAAGGACTAGGGTATGTTCAATAAATAAATTAAATAAATAAATATCTGTATATTCATTTTGAGGTTTTGGGTTTTAGTAATATGTCGCTGGTGAATTTTTAAGCAAACTGTTAGCTCCTTGTTGTTGTTGTTTTCTTGTTTTTTGCGTTTGTATATGTTACTATTAATCTTCTTCTTGTTACTATTACGACTATATTTCTCTTGTTTTAATGTCCTACCTCATGTAATACATCATCAGATGCCTTTGAGGTAAATAAATGAAATGAAATGAAAGCCGATCACGAAGAACGAATCGCTGACAGACAAGTAGAAGCTTTTCGGCGGAATATTCGGTTGCCACTGTCAGTTTAATAAACGCAGGTCGTGAGGGGCTACCTTGCATCTTTTTATCTGCCCGCAACTAATAAGATTGCTGCATTTGCCAATGGGAACGACAAATGATATATGAAGAAGCGCGAACATTAATGAGCCACGCACCTTGTTTCTTAAGTTGTCAGTGCATAATAGCGCCGAGATGTTTCGGTGGCGCCCTCTTACGTTTTCCGCTCGTGACGTCAAGACCCGGGTTTGCCTCTGCCTCGCCAAGATTGGCAGGATTTGCCTCGCCATGAACCGGAGACCGGGCGGGCATCATTAGCATAGGATAAGCTATGTTTTGGCCGATCGCGAAGTTCGACCGCAGTGACGCTTATGGTCGTTCACGTCGCTAATACAGAGCTTGCGAGTGTCGCCGTTCCCGGGTACTGGAGCTTATTTCTACTTACATGTATCTACGGACTGCAACTTCTGCGGTGTGAAACAAACATGGCAAACCAAACGCTCGCAGCGCATACAATAATATCATGGCCGTGAATGACGTGACATGCAAGCCATTTATAGTGTGTTAAAAGACAGGTACGAGCTCTTTCGAGGAATATCTTAACAATCACTGTGAACACAGAGCTGATAACTGGGCACTAGGTCTGCGCTGCCACGTCTTGTGTCTAGCACTTGAGGGAAAATAAATTATGCTATTTCATTATTTGTAAAGAAAAACGCTCGGGTGTGGAGTTTAACCAGTGTTGTGTGCAAAGTACTAGAACATATAATTGTTTCACATGTTGCATCGTATCTTGAGTCTAACAATTTTTTTTTATAAACATCAGTATGGTTTTCGTAAAGGCCTTTCCTGTGAAGCACAACTGCTTGAATTCACCCATGACCTACATCTTAACATGAACTCTAACTCTCAAACCGATGCAATATTTATGGACTTTTCTGAAGCATTCGACCGCGTTCCCCACTGTCGCCTTTTGACTAAGCTTTCGTCACTTAATCTTGATTCTTTAACCCTCTCATGGATTCGCAACTTTCTGTCGTTTCGCTCTCAGTATACTGTCGGTGGTGATTTTCAGTCTGACATTACTAATGTAACCTCTGGTGTTCCGCAAGGCAGCGTCTTGGGTCCTTTTTTTATTTCTTATCTATATAAACGACCTCCCAAATGCATTGTTTTCTAATGTGCGTTTGTTTGCGGATGCCTGTGTCTTGTACAGAAAAATAAACACTCCAGATGACCACGTACTACTCCAGCATGATCTTGATCGCATTAACAACTGGTGCGAAGAATGGCTAATGACAGTAAATAAATCCAAATGCCAAGTAATGAACTTCACTCGCAAACAATCTCTTTCACAGTTCCCATACACATTCGGCACTTCATCCCTTAGCGTATGTTCATCCTACAAGTATCTTGGTGTCCATTTTACATCTAACGCTCGGTTATATTAAACGTAACTTAAAAGCGGCCCCTAACCATCTCCGCAAACTCGCTTACGAAACATATGTCCGTCCTAAACTCGAATACTCTGCCGCGATTTGGAGCCCTCATCAGAAATACCTAACCGCGCACATTGCAAAAGTCCAGACTCGAGCAGCACGCTTTATAACATCTTCCTATTCATATAGCATGAGTGTCTCTCTCCTAAAACATCAATGTTCCCTGCCATTGCTCGAAGTACGTCGAACCATTTTTACTCTGTGCCTAATTCACAAGTTCTATTATAACAATCGTTTTTCAAGCGTTACTTTCCTTAAATCCCCTAACAGATCATCTCATCGAACCACTAACATTAAAATTTTTCAACACCTCACTGGGTCAACCAACGCGTTTATTAACTCAGTTGTACCACTTGGCATCCGCGCATGGAACGACCCTCCCGAATTCATAGTCACCATTACCGAGACCTCACTGTTCCGTGCTAAACTTGAATCTTATTTTCTAAGCAATGCGCTTCCGCTTAATTCTGTTTCTGTGTAACTTGACAACTTTGTATATCAGTCCAGTGTTTTTTTGTTATTGTTTTCTTTTTTCTAAAATTGTACTTCGCTGGGTTTTTCTTGTATGCTGTGCCTACATGACAACTTTGTGTGAGACTGTATGTGCGTTTGTTCTATTTTCTTTTGTGAAATTATGTATAATACGCCCCTTACTCAATGCTCTGGAAAAGAGCCTGTAAGGTATTATAAATGTGAATAAATGAAAAGGTATTTTAAGCATGGTATTTAAGGCCCATGTTTCAAGCAGATAAATATCCGGGTAACAAAGTACCAATGCCGCAATTTTCAAATCCCAGAGTAAAGAGCCTTATTTACTCCCCTTTGCTTACAAGAAACTGGCTTAAGTAACATGTAAAGCGATATATTCTACTCATCGTTAGCTTAATGCTAAAATGCTAAACTATTCAATAACCATCTTCAACGTACTACACTAGTCGATTAACAACAGCACATCTGCCATAAATTCCCGTGTCATCAACCTATGTAGTTGGCAGCTGCACCATAATAAAAGCAGGGCGTGTCGAGCCCAGAGCATTTCATAATCATTATTGCTTCGCAATCAGTTCTATTGCGACATTAGCTGACAAGAAAGCGGAAGAGCGAATGATGGAGCAAGAACCGTCAGTAAGGCTACACCTTGCGTTTGTTAAGCAGCGGTTGTATTGACAGATGAGCTGAATATTAGGTTGGAGTAATGACAGTAATTACGATGGAGATGTATTTTTAACGACTGAAGCCACCCGGCACTTCGGTGAAAGAGATCAGGCTGCATTTCTTCCCTTGATTTCTACTCAGCAATGAGGAAGCAATGCACTTGACAGAATAGGATCAGTGAACGACGTCTTTTCTCTATTGCTCGTAAGCACATGTGCTCCTCTAGTGTTTGGTTGTAGCTTAATGAATATATATTAGTGGCATTATGACGTCGATGGTTTATTTTGTTATCCTAATATAATAAACTATCGACGTCATAATGCCAACATGATCAGATTGTGCCTATGTGTTATAAAATACATCGCAATCTACTCATAAACTAATTTTTGAGATTTCTTCGTGGGGCCAATGTGCCTTCGGGTCCCAGCTGGTATGTGTTTAGTGAAGACCTGATTAAAGGGATCGTCCGGTCGGAACCGGAAGTACTTAATTTCTTGCGGTCGTTACGTCGACGGAGCCTTTATGTAGACAAACGTCATTTTTATTTTGATATATGATCTGCCATTATTAATTAAAACTTTCATGGGCCTATCTACGAAACTGCCCCCCGAATTTCGCCAATGTCAATGGCTGACATTCGTAGGTGCTCCGTGACGTCACAAAACGCAAAGGTTTGTCGGATGGTCGGGATAACAAGCGTTGGTCGATGGATGTCCTGTATTTTGTTTCGAATTATATAGTCTCCTAGGCGGTACCCTACTGAAATACGGTTCTTTTAATGCAGTTCCCAAGCATGTGCAAAAAAAGTCACGCCTTTTAGCAGGAAATTACTCGCAGACAGCCATAAGCTTCGAGCAAACGTATGCCGTTTCGCGCAAACACAACAGCGACGGCCGCCGATCGAACTAGGGGCGCTTGCAAAGCAAAGGATGCAGATTTCGCCTCTGAAGCGGCCCCTAAGTAGACAAAGCGGCATCTGGGTACACATGTCAGCAGATCCACTGGATCGGTGATGAGGCTGCGGGTCGTTCCCTCAGATGCGATGTCCGCGGGTCGAAGACAAACGGCGAATCGTTCAAATGCATGTCGTCACTTGACTTGGACGAGCTTGGTGAATCATAGTCATGCTTCATTTTCACACACGGGTCAAACAGAATCGAGCTGCACGCGTGCTAAATACAAGTTCTGGCATCGTTTCTAGATGGCCTAGTTGTTGGTTTCAGTTTAGCTGCATAATCAAATTGATTTATCCGATTTGGGCGAGGAGTGGATGGACGTAGTTTAATATCGTTGGCACAGCATCACACCTCAGCTTATGAGCCTTCTGTACCCTTAAAGCTCAGCTTGTAGCTGTCTTCTGTGAGACGATTGCTGCGTAAGCGGGATCTCGATCTTGACGGGAACCTAGTTCCTACGCACGGCGACGATCCACATTGCTCGTCACTGCACGTCTCGCGGAAAAGTGTGGAACGTCATATCTTGGTTCGCATGTTGCTGCCCGGTGGTTGTGGCACCCAACCGCGCAACAAAAATCTGACCCAACAACGAAACAAGTCGAGCACAACAACAAAAACGAAGCACGCTGACGCAGATAAAAATGCTCGCTTTGTGTTTTGTGACATCAGAGCTTCAATGTTGCCAACAAAAGCAGCGTTTACGCTAGAATGCGATTGGAGCAGCATAAATTCAATTACTCATGCAGAGGGGAATATAAAATTCAGATATTGCACGTACAATCCGTCTAGAGGCAATAACAATAATATTCAATTGTTTTCTCGAATACAAAATTTGACCGGACAATCCCTTTAAGTGGAACTTGTTTTTTTTTTAAATGATCGAGTAACTATTATGTGCAACAATATAGGGAAGCAATAACCTTCGTTATGATAAAACAAAAATCGCAAGTTTCATCGAAGACGAAGATATCGCGCGAAGACATGTTGCCCAAGTTTCTAACAGATTTGCGTGTCAGCAAAGTCAAGACTGTAAGGTGTTTGAGGTGCGCACCACCTTGGAGCTAGAGGGAAACCCACTTAGCCCTAGTTATGCCCTGCTTTCAAAATGTCAGATCTCTTCAAAAACTCACTAACTGCAGGAGCATAAAATCAGTGTGGTTTGTCGAAATAAATTGATTCCTGACATAGAAATTTATGTAAACTATCTTCGAGCTGGGCAATAGAAGCGTCGTAGTGCGTGTTTTTGCAATTATCATTTTGGCAAATTATTCATTGTGCAAAAGTATACTTTCATGAGCTTTCCATATACTGTGTGGCAAATTCGGCCATTTGTCATCATTGTGACGATGTTTTATTCTCACGCCTCTTTTTTCAATATTTTTTTGCGACATTGGACATGGAGAGATTAAGAAACAAAGGTGACATTCTATTTGGATTGCGTAATATGTCCATGTGTCAATAATGAGAATTATACTTTGTTCCAAACTACCTAGAACAGCTTGAGCAAACTATATTTTAAGCACATCGAGTTTTAATTGAAAAGAACCAACTAAAAAACTTAGATGGATGTTACTTACCACTTATGTAGGTCACCCTGATTACCGCACATACATCAAAGTCACCGTAAACGGCATGGTACTCCGCTGCCTCACCTAAAAATATACAAAAATAAACATGTTTAGGCCGTTCTCCAAAACCTATTTTAAAAAGCATTCGCGGCTAATAAAAAAAAATATATATATATATACACCCGTACGACCCATATCGCGTAATACCTTACGAAATTCTAATATATAAAACCCTTCAAAACTCGGCAATTTCTACACACAAAACAAATTATTGTCAGGGCTGTGCGCCATATCATTTTATTAATGTATCGCCATTTTGAAACTTATTGAAGACGAGTGAAAGAAAGCAACGCAATTCAGTGCCATCTGGAGGGAAGGTATGGCGGACAACCATAGCCAAACATCATATTGACGTATACCTTCTTTCCCGAGAAAAAGGCATGCAATATGTTATATGGTCCTATGGTTCTTTCATTTTATAATATTGCAGGGGTCTCAAATTCATTGTAGTCTGGGTACCAGCCATCCCATTCCCGAAAAGGGGAGGGCCACCCGAAAGGGAGAGCGAGGGGGGGGGGGAGAATTTTTGTTTTAATTTAAGACTAAAAACGAAAAGTACTGAGCAATGGGGTTTCTTTTGGGAAAGGAGCCGACTCTCCCAGCGACACCTCCGGATTTTCTAGAGAAGGAACCTCGTGACCTCTGCTGTTTGTAATCTCGCCAGTTTTCGGTGACAACTTCTTTTTTGATTTGCATATACGTCTACTTTGGCCCCAGAACCGATGTGATAAGATTTAAAACGACAACGTGCTGGCAGTTGTTAATAGAACAAGGGCAATCACAATTTCGTTGCCCCGTCGCACAGTTCGCCAGGGTCACCTGTCATGAAAACAAATATCCCCTCATATGACAGTTTTTACTTTCCTGGCAATTTTTATGGCATCATTATCAGAAAATACTTGCATTTTCTGACGAACAAAAAGCCGAGCACTTAGCTTTATCTTCGGCAGTTGCTCTTGATGAGCGAGCAGCCTGTTGTAATCGGCTTGTCGTCGGCCGCTTAAAAACAGCAGTAGCTTCATAAACAGAAGGCAATCGTAAAATATCAAAATGGCACACATAACGTTGGAAGGTTCAGGGTGCTTTCTCCTCGTCAGACTTCAGTGTAATATGTACACTGACTGGTTGCGCCTTCTGACGGCGCGCGGCCACTCTCTAGGTTCAGATTTCGAGAATGCCCTTCCTTTCGTGCTCGCAGTCGGCAGTCGTGTCTTTTTTTGACTCGCTTCTGTCCGAACGCATACAAGATAACCGGGATTGTTGCAAGGTGCCACTTTGTCAGCCCTCATGCCGCGCGTCTGCCTCAGCCACCCGAATGGGTGACGGAGTTCGCATGCTACGGATAACATTTCGCGGCGCATTAAGCCGGTCCCTGCTACGTCGTAGCCGTCAGACGGAAACGAGCGAAAAAAAAAAAAAGTGCTTGACTGCTAACAGGAAAGGAAGCGCATGCATGTCAGAAGGCGCATCCAGTCTTTTCGGCTGGGGCTCTCGTGCCACGAAAAACATTTGATGCTGACTACATTTTGCGAAGGCAGAGTGGTATGTATGTTTCGCATAAGAGTTTGCTGCTCCGCAAGACCACTTTCCCGCAGTGCTTTGGTACATGTTTGGGCATGTGACTCTTTTTTCGCTAATGAGGACTTGAAAAGAAAAAAAAAGAACTACGATACTCTGGTTTCGCTATTTAATTACTCGAGCAATTACGCTGCGGAAGTTGACGTCACTTCCGAACGCGACTTTTGTCGCTCTGTTCGGTTGTGGTTTTGGTATTCTTAACAACTATGATATATTTTGAGGATGGCAAGAAATCACTGTTTTGAATGTGCTAGTGAAGGCAAATATATCGAATGTTATATAGAGAAGATTATGTAATTACCTGGCTAAATATCTCTCAGTACACGCAGCTTGACGTCAATTGTAGTCAATACACTTATCCCAAATATTCGTTCCTTTAATTCAGACGCTTTGTTTCATAATTGTCAGTCGTTGGTGAAATACCTTATATAATAATAGCTGGTACCGAACTAATAAACATTTTTGCGCATGTATAAATAAAGAGGTGCAGTGTAATTATGGTTGGCCGTCAATTAAAAAACTTTAACCCGATTGATCGAAATCCTTTAATCCATTAATTAATCGATTAATCGGTTTCGTTCATTCCCACGAATAATAATGTTAAAAAAGGTCATAATTACATATTTTGTTTTACTGAGTACGCGATAAATGGCGCAATGTACAATTTCAAACTTTAAATCAACCTTGATGTGTAGTTGCGAATAGTCAAGAGGCACAAATGGTGAGACGGTGCAGGTCCTTCGGCGCCCCACTGGATGGCGCTGTGCATTTCGCGTACGGTCTATTGAGAACAAATCCACTCCATGCGCTGATGAAAGCAGCCGCGACCATCTCAGTCCCAGCATGTCGATCCGCGCCAGCGAGTTAAGAGTTATATAATCTAAGTGAAGCGAAGGATACTTCTCGTGTAAGTTTTACCACTTAGTGGCTCCGGTGAATGACGACCCGCAGTAATTCCTGGACCGTCAAGCACACAAATCCTCTGTAGAGTTATGTTCTAGCGCAGATGAACGAAAAACACGGTGGTGTCTTGCCGTCGTAACCTCTTACGATTGCAGGGTACATGGTTCAGTTGGAGCTCTGAGCAACTTTAAATCTAGGGACGTGAGAACAGATACAGAGGAACGTTGGACGTGGATAGATTTTCGAATGTCAAGGTGCCCAGCCTTTACTCCAACTCGAGATTGCGAAACGCGGCCCTCGCAGACGCTGCCACGACGCTGCGGGTCAAGGCCTGATCTAACCTTGGTCTGAGCGGACAGATGATGCGCGGACGTTTTCGTTTGTGCATTGCAGCCAAGGCGGATTGGCGCGCCCCCTTTAGGTGTCCCACATCCCCAATAAAAATATTAGGGACGTTTACAATAACGTACCTGGAAGATTTGTGTACCGAAAGAAATACGTCGTTGCCACACTGCTCGTGCCGAACCCAAACTGCGCTTTAGATTGGCGCATGGTGACGACGCCATTTCTATGATCACGCGTAGCTTTTCGAATTGATAATCTAAAATTCCCTATTATAATGCATTTTACACCCATGCAACACAGTTACAGCATGCGTTTACTAATAAACTTCGTCCAGCGAACCCGTTTCTAACTTAACAAACTGGATGTTGATATTGTTCGGACGGAACCCACCTTCTAATAAAACGCACATCTTGACAAAAAAAACAACAACAACAAGAAAAATTAAGCCGAGGACGGGTTAATTATTTTAGTGCGCAATTTGTAGCCCAGTGAGGATTACAGTAAATTAGAGCTTTCACTTGAGTGTGGTTGGTAGCCATATCCAAACCACCACTTACCGCCCTCAGAAACAGCCTTTATCCGGTTGTTGACGGTGTAACCTTCTCCGGACATAGTTTTCAGCATTAGGGTTCTAAAGGACATGATAAAAGAAAACATACATTAACGCATTATTATCCAGGATACTCAATATTTAAATTTTTTATGCCTGCTAGCTGTCAGAATTGTTTGCGTGCAGAAATTTAGAGCGTCAACTAAGCTAACATTTTCAGGTCTATATCATGCTACGGAAGGCCGGAAGATCCGCGTGACGAAGACTGCCCTCTACTTCGATGCAAGAGAAGCTCAGACACATCCCAACTTTTGCGTAAATTCGAGCCTGCATCTCCTCCCCGCGAGCACAACAGAAAAAAAAAATTACAGGTGGACGCTTAGCTCCGCTCGTTCCCAAGCCCTGCAAGCGTGACCTGTAGCGTGTCTGGCTCGCCACCGGGGGGTCGTGGGTTGGAATCCCGCCTCCACATAAAATCCTTAGTTTTCTTTTCTTTAAGGCAAATTAATTAATTTATAAAGTGAAATCATTTGAGACATACGGTGACCTTTAATTCGCTTTACTTGTCATGGGGATGATGCAATTAAATAAAAAAGGTCCAAGCGAGCTGGACAATAATGACGAAAATAATCCCTGGATAGTGGGAACAAGGCGGACAAAGGACAATCACCAATCTCCAAACACAGCTAGGTGATTGATGCGTGACCGAAAGAAATCCGCCTGGTCCTGGTATCAAACCAGGGACCTCTCCGATTCCAGTTGAGCTCTCTACCAACTGAGCTAACCAGGAGTTAGACGTCAGTAGAGCAAAAGGGTTTCATCAGCTGCCCTCTGTCAAACACAAACAAGAGTGGACGGCCTGCATTTTTAAAGTTATGATGATTATGCAATTAAATGCAAAGGTGCAAGCGACCTGGACAAGAACGACGAAAATAATTCGTGTAGAAGGGGGACAAAGGACAAACACAAATCTCCAAACACATGTAATCCTTCATTCACTTTCATTCCACGCGTAACTTTACGTTTCACGTGAGCGTTGTGGATTGTTTGAAATACCCGCGCGAGGTCGTGTTGTTCTGACGTCAGGACCCTATCAAGCAATCAGAATTCTTCCGTCCCACCGACGCCGATGCCGACGCCGATGCCGACGCCGGTTTTTCTGCGACACGAGCTCCTCAACGCACTCGCGTTAATAACGATCGCGTGGGTTCCTAGCCACGTCAACGTTTCGAAAAACGAGCGGGCGACCAAGGCAGCCAGGGCGCAGCTACACGTGGTTATTTTGCCTTCAACAGGCGTCATCCCTCCGCCCGTCCATCAATAACAAGACATCGACATGCTCGAGACTAAATAAGAGAAGCGACTGGCTCGGGAGCCCGCCTTTCCGCACTTCTGCCGGGGGACCCTCATCAGATCCCGCGAGATTTCCCCGTTGGGAGCGGGTGGCAGACGGCTGCAACCAAAGGCCGTAATCACACCGGTTTGCCGAGCCCGCTTCTAGAAGTCAACCAGCCCAGACGACCCCGGCGACATGCTCTCACTTAGTGCGGTACTGCTCCGGAGTACTGCGGGAAAGCGCTGAAGTGCTTTCGATACTGCCACTCGAACTCCGACCAACCACGTTCTCTGAATGGACCAATCCAAGAGCCACCGTGGTTAGTGACTCTAAGCAATTGTATTCAGCCGTCAAAGCATTCCTCTCCTCCCTCTTTCTCCCTCTCGCTCGGACCCGCCAGACAGATGGGGTCAGGTGCGGAAAGAAATAAAATACGCTTCAATAACAACAACCCCACACAACACTTACCTCTCCCTCGACTCAATCTGCACATATCTTTGTACCGCGTATGCGTGTTTCGTGCGAGAAAAAAAAAGCCCGAGGCAAGGAGGACATGGCGTCGCATGCAAGAAAAACCGATACTGGACGTCTCCACTGCGCTCTCTATAAAGTGCTATTCTGCGAATGACAGTTGATAGCGATATAAAAAGAAACAGCAGCATCTCTTTCCCTAAAGGAAAGCTGGGCTTACCTGCGTTCCTCCGAGCCTTTGTAGCTGATGACAATTAGGTTGCCGTCCTCCGTTTCTGGAGATTCCTGCGTAACTTCCAAGCATTTGTTTGAACCAAATACTGAATCATCCTCGTAGTTCCCGTACGTCGCGTACCAATCGTCCTGGAGAGGAAACACCTGTGCGAGATAACTAAACGGACTCGTTATGACACAGACGTTACAAAAAGAAGTACCGAGTTTCGGAATAGGGGACGCCAACGCCTTGGCCCCAGGAGCACCTTGGGGCTGATGAAAACAGAACCCCGCACAAAAATAACCTAAACAGAAGAAAGGAGTAGTGCACAAGACCAGCGCTGACTGACGACATCGTTTTATTGGAGAGCAAGCCCAATAGCAACAACCAGACAACAAAAAAATTATATATATATATATAACAAAAAAACAACGACGAAAAGGAAATGTCAATTACATGAATCCTGAATCAGCGCCTACTAAGAAAGACTTTCATTTTTGTGTAGGTAGACGGATTATCTGCCTAAGGTATGTACCGGCGCTTTTATTTATTTCCAAGGCCTCTAGCGATACTCTGGAGATTGGACGTTTCCCCTGTTAATAATCTTAACGTTGCCTAAGACAGGAACTCGGGGTGTCGCACTGGGCATGCCCGCTCTGGACATGCTTGGTGGGGCGATTACCAATGTTTACAAAATATAAAGTTAAAAATAGGTGCTTTAATGGTTTAACTGCCGTATTATTGCGACACAAAAACAAAATCACACACCGAGCATATATTGCACGCCTTTTGCCGCCAGGCGGCGTAAACTCGTTTCCAATTTCCATGCATGTGCATAGTGGTCCAACCGGACTCGAACGTTTCGCGGAACGTTTTGTTGAACATGAAGAACGTCGAACCTGGATTATTTTGAATAAACTCGAGTGATGGATTGATTGATTTGATATTTATCTATAATAATGAAAGTAATACTTAACTGACCGACTGATTAATCTCTCTACTTGGCAGGTTCGTGCCATCCCTGGTTGCAACGCCTCAAAACACGGAACCTGAGAGTGAAAAATATAGATTTGTGTTTGGTCGTATTTACCATTAAAACACAGATTCGCGCTTTTAAGAACAAAATACTTGGAGTCAAAAACGCCGTTCACATTGGAGACCTTTTTGTATTTATGATGCAAGAATAGAAAACACATATATTAATACATTTTCGCAAAACCAAATGCAGCAATGATTCCAAGGAAATCAAGAAAATTTTCAAGAAAAGAGATCGTTGCCCACTACCCATTTCGATACGGTCTATCTGAAACAAATTGGCAGGTTTCCTCCGTGTGCAGTTAATAATACAAAAACTCTATCTGGGACAAGACCAGCTAAAGGCATATAAATGTTATACAGAGTGTTTTGCTTTACGCCAGCGAAACCTTTCGTGTAGTAAATTTCGCATCCCGCATAAAAAGAGATTGATGCCGCATTCTTAAAGCAGGAAATACTTCTTAATGGAACGTCCTACTCAAATAGTTGGTCTTTCCGTCCGTGTGTCAGTGCAATATCCGCCAAATATAGTCGCAAAAAATGACTTCACGTGAAGTAGCGTCGCTCGCCCTGCACATCAAATTGGGAAATTGATGTCACGTGACTTTTACCTCAATTCAGTTTCCTTGCTGACTTCACCGGTAAAATTCACTTGTGACCTAAAAAGCAATTTCGTGTTCACTCTAAACTTAGCGGAAAATAGTCCGCACCTGAACTAAAGACGGCACCAGTGTTCCCGCTAAAATTAGCGGGGGAAATTCACGCCTCGTGAACAGATGTCCCGCGACCTACTCAACAATTCAGTTTTTCCGCTACCTCATATTTTTTTTTTATTTTATTTACATTGTACCTACATCACCATGTGGGCATTATTGTAGGGTTTTTTTTAGAAAACATTATGACAAGTGGGAAAAGAAAACGTCATTATCATCACTGGACAAAATATCTGCCGGGAGGACGTTCCACTCTCTCGCGGTTTTGACAAAGAATGAATTAGAAAACTGTAAATCCTGTAAGTGGGAACAGCAAACTTTTTAGAATGATCACAACGGGGAGAGACGTAGGATGGCTCCATAAGATACGAGGCTTTATCAATCCCTGTTTTGTTATTAAAGACAAGGTGCAAAAAATTGTAGTCTTAGTTTGTTTCTTCAACATTCAAGTGTTTCCCATACCAGCATAGCTTTCATATCTGTAACATTACCATAAGGGTCATAGTTGTTCAGTACAAAACGCGCACTACATACTAATTCCCTTTCCTCCCTTCCCCCTTCTCTTTTCTCCCTGTCCCTCTTCTACCTTAAAGCGCATTCACACAGCAAAAAAAAAAAAAAAAAAACGCGCGTTTTGGTTTAAGTTGACACTGCTGACGAAAAAACAAACAAAAACGAGGCAGTTACACAGGGCCACCCGACGTCGGCGTCTTCTCGTTCGTCGGGAAAACAGAAGTTTTTTTGTATGTGTGTTTTGTGCGATAGTTGTTGCCTGTTTTTCCTTGCCTACGTGATTGGACATGCGCTCGGAGACAACAGTGTTCAGTGAATGGACATATATAGGTTACAATAAAACTCCTGTTCTAGTTAGAAACTTGTTAAGCGTAAACCAAAACCAACAAATTAGTCAATTCTATGCATATTCAAAGCGCGTGCTTCGTTGTTCTCGGTTCCGAAAATGTATCCCGCTTCAACGCGCTCTTCTGGTGTTTTCCTTTTTTTTATCTGCATTTTTACGCTGTCAGTTTCACACTACAAGAGCGCAGCATTTTCGAGTGTATAACAAGGGTAACATTTCGTGCATCACAACGCTTCTCATGCTCTTTAGCATATATTGAATTTGTTTTGTTTGTGTGGTTTTGATGGCGCTCATCAAGTTTCTAACTTGAAACTAACGTTTATTTTACTAAAAATAAAATTAATTAGGGGGAATAACTAGAAACTTGATTTCAAAAAACGCTAAGTACCTCAGAAAAAAAGAATCGCTAAACTACTTGAGCATCAAGGCGCAAGATGCGAGAGTCATTGGCGCGCTCGCTGTACGTGCTGGCGTCCGCAGCTTAGTTGTTGTAAAGCAAAAACCTAAAACAATACACCATCTTCCCGAGGGGAACCATGGGGTGATGCGGAGCATCGTGTTGGTTCCGAGGAAAGAGTCAGTTGCGTGCTGACGTCGAGAGATGGCGCCACCGACTGCCCTAGCGTTACCCCCTACGCGAGCCTTCGTCGCGGCTCGCGGCAGAGAAAGTTGGAACGCTCGCCGCTCGCCGTTTATTTTATTTTTTTCACACTTGAAGGAGAGGAGACAAGAGGAGGAGAGTTGCGCGTGCGCGCGCGGTGTGAGGAGAAGCCAACGCACGCGCAGTGCACGCAGCTGGTAGAGAGAGAGAGCGGAGAGAGTAACGCGCAGCTGTTGGAGAGAGGGAAGGAGGAGAGTTGCGCGTGCGTAGTTCGAGTGCCGACTACAACGCCGACGCGGGACATAGACCCGAGCAAGAGATGCTCCGCATCTAAAAGTCACATTGGAGATGCGTTCGTCAACTCTTCGTTTTAGTGATTAAGAGCTGTGAGCGAGAAATTTTATTGCAATCACAAATCTGCGTTCATAAATGAATCTGATACTGGCAAGGCGAACGCGAGCCGCCATATTTTCTCATACAAGGTTAAAGCCTGCGCCTTCGACGCCAGAACCGGCCGCCAAAACTGGGAGAGGCACGACAAAGCATGACCGATATATGATATTGCCACGCGCGTCGCTGAGCCAGCGCGTAAGTGGCCGAATGATTCCACTTCCGGCTGCCGAGCGCGACGGACGAGTTATCATGAGCTCCGTAGGAGCGGTGAAAACGGCCGCGTCAGGCCGTGGTATCTCTGTTTCTGGATCCCCCGACGATTACCAGGTTATCTTGCCTCCACTGCCCAACGGATACGTTGTGACCAACGCGGTCTTCCTGCACTGTGATGTGAAAGGACGTCCGTACAAGATACAATATTTCCGTCAAGAGCTACAACGGCTGGACGTGATAAAGACCTGGCGGCTGCCGGGCCCCATCAAATGAACCACGTGAGGTTGCTGAGGCTGCACTCGCTGGCAGCGAAGCAAAGACTGGTCGATGCGAAAGAACTGACTGTGAAGGGGGGCCGCTGCCTCGTCATTCACCCAGCGAGCTTGGCGGTGACACTCAAGCTGCACTGGGTCCCGTACGACGTTCCTAACGTCCTTGTGAAGAAAGAGCTGGAGCGCTACGGCAAGGTCGCCGACGTCACCAGAGAGCGATTCCGGGAGAAGGGGTTTGAGGCGGTCGAGTCGAACACCCGGATCGTGCGCCTGACCCTCCAGGAAGGCAACACCGTCGACAACCTTCCCCATGAGCTCCGTCTGGAAGGATGTAAGGTGTTGGTCGTGGTGCCAGGACGAGCTCCGCTCTGTCTCCGCTGCCGGCGTAAGGGTCATATTCGCAGAGATTGCCGCATTCCTCGCTGCTCCGACTGCCACCGCTACGGCCACGAAGCAGAGGACTGCGTCAAGACGTACGCAACCATGGCGCGTGACCGAAACGAAGACGTCCAATCCGACTTCCTTATGGACGTCGCGGAGGCGGAGGAAGCGGTAGGAGGCTCTTCGCCGCACCTGCCTTCACCTCCCGACTTCGGTGGGTCCCCTGCCCCTGCGAGCACCAGCCCTCCTGTTACTGCGACTCCACGATACGCCACAGAAGGTATGCCAAGTGAACAAGGAGCGATGACCGCGGACAGCATGAACCCAACTACCCCAGAAACAGATCTCGCCCACCCCGCAGCACGTGAACCGAAAGGCGCAGGTGACGGCGGTTCTGACGACACGGCAACCAAAGACCTGGACGAAGACACGACCGATGGACAGCCCCCCAAGCGACTCCGAGACTCACTGTCACCTCGCAAGAAGTCGTCACAGAACAAGACACCAACACAAGGTCTTGGAACAACCCTGAGACCGAAAAGAGCCGTGTAGCGAAATCACTAGTTCTTTCCGACGACCAACGACGGAGTGAATTGAAGTGAGGACGACGAAGGATGGGGGGGCAGGATCAAATGGCTTGGTGGATGGGGACTGCGGGCGCGGCTGCTCGTGCGAGGGATGGAATGGTGTCGGAGAAGACGGGCATTACCACAAGTGGTCCGGGTATGTGTCGCCACTACGCAGTTAAATTACCGCTGAACGCTGTCTTGTCGAGGCAACAAATGCCGGTTCTTGTAAGTACCGTGTTTTCCGTCTTGCCTCCTCTTGCCCTCTAATGCAACTTGCAAAGTTCCTGCGTGCGGGCACGTTAAACGTGCGGGGCTTATGTGCCCGACGCCGCCAATATCAGGTAAACCGCTTGCTTATCGAGAAAGATCTGGATATTGTTGCGGTGCAAGAAACGAAGATGGAAAGTGAGGCCCAGACGGAAGGCATGGTGCGAATTTTTGAGGCGCGATACGACGTTTGCGTAAGCTACGCCGTTGGAAATTTGGGTGGGTGTCTTTTCTTGTTAAGGAAGTCTTTAGGGACCGTTGAACAAGTGGTTAGCTTGAGTCTGGTCGATTTGTAATGTGTGATTTTCTTAGCTCCAGCCACAAGTTTCGAGTCCTGTGCGTTTATGCCCCCACCAGAATGAATGAGCGCCTAATGTTTTTTGAGCGCCTGGAACAGTATGTACAAACCGACAGACTAGTTATTTTTCTCGGCGACTTTAACTGCGTGTGTGCACCGCAAGACCGTTCAAACAATACTCGGTACAGAGACGCTAGCACAATGTTTTTAAGCGACATGGTCGAGAAGTACGGGATGGAAGACGTTGGTCACTCCGTGTCAGGAGCATCAAGTATGCGTTTTACGCACTTCCAAGGGACCAGTCATGCCCGCTTGGATAGGGCCTACGTTTTACTTGACCTCGTCGGGGCGTGTAAGAAGTACACAGTAGAGCCCGTGTCGTTTAGCGACCATTGCCTCGTTTCGTTTATGCCATGCGCCGCTAAGAAGGCTCCGAATAAATTTACGTGGCACCTTTGGAAACTAAATTCGCAGCTGTTAGGGGACGAATTTTTTGTAAAGGGAGTTCGCAAAAGTCTCAGTGAACTGAGTGGCCTCGACGAAGGTTTCGACACACGATGGGAATTGTTTAAACGAGAGATTAAGATGAGTGCAATCGAACGTTCTAGTTTGATCAAACACGTCGAAAGGAAAGAAATAAAAGAGTTAAAAGGCCTGTTAGACCAGCTACTGCGTGTAGAGTGCTTATCGCCGGGTATGTTTTCGGATGACATCAGCAATCTTAAAAAGAGGCTGGAAGCTCTCGATAGAGAACGGTTTCAGGGGGCCATGGTGCGGGCGCGTTTAAAGCGGTTATCGCTTGGAGAGTTGCCAACAAAAAGAGCCTTGGGTATAGAAAACAAATATGCAAGCAAAAATGAAATAAGCGATATTTTTCATCAAAGAAGAGTGTCTGGTGATAGAGACGTTATAGAACGCGCTTTTGTCAACTATTACACCCAACTTTTCAAGTATTGCGCCCCGCAGAAAACGGAGTTTAATAGTATTTTTTTGCCACTTATGCCAACATTGGATAATGAACTTAAGGAACGATTAGAACAGCCGATAGACTTGAGTGAAATCGAAAGAGCTATTGATAATTCACAACAAGAAAAATCCCTCGGCCCGGATGGTTTGGGAGCGGACTTTTATAAAGCGTTTAAGGAGGACGTTGCTCCTTTCTTGCACGGTGTTATCCACGAGGCATATAACCTCGGAATTTTGCCACCATCTTTTTTAAACACGCATACCGTTTTCATTCCGAAAAGTTATGACCCTGCGAAACTCTGTCAGGTCAGCTCTTATCGACCGATAACGTTGACTAATGTTAACTATAAAATTTTAATGAGAGTTTTGGCGGAACGTTTACAGTCTTTGATAGCTAAGATTGTTGGCCCGCAACAAACATGCGGCATTAAGGGGAGAAGCATTGTAACCAACGTACAGTCGGGGACAAAAGTCCCCAGGACGCGCGAGTTGCGACTGAAACGCATTGCTCTGCCATCTGCCGGCGGGTCGCCTGGTTTCGAGATCACACAAAAGCGCATGCGCGTCCTACTGTGCCTGCAAACATGTGTGTTTTCCCTCTCTTCTGCGGCGCGGCCCCTAACTCGGAATCGGGCGCGTGGTGCCGCCTCGGAGATAGCGCTTGCGACTGAAGAGCGTCTGCTACACATTCCGAAACTGGAAATACCGCCTGCGCCATTGCACCGCATTTCGCCCCCGCAGGGGGCACCTGTGAAAGCAGGTGTTTGGAGAGTGGCGTCTCCACGGACCCCGAGCTCCGCAGGGGGCGCCTGCACCTTAGGTGCTAGGTGCTTGGTGAGTAGCGTCACCACGCACCCCAGCCACATTGGCGACTCCACAGACCCTGAGTAAAAAGTGGCTAAAACCCACCCACGTCTGGCTGTGCGTGGCGAGCCCGTGTCCGGGGAAAAGGGCATCCTGGTGGTTGAGCCGAACCCGGGGTAGGTTTGGACCCTTCGGGGCCCCCCGGGTGAGGCAATACACCACTTCGGCCCCCGCTTCTCGTAGACGGGAGTCCTGGTAAGGCCCGGCCAGGATGATTCAGTCTAGTCGCCTTTTCTTCTACTATCCCCTCCTAGCTTTCACCTTTACCTTTTCTGTTTCTTTTACTTCTCTCTCATTTCTCTTACTCCTTTTTCACCCCTCTTTGGCGGCAAGGGCTAACCTTGGGTGGCAATGGACCTCTGTCTTGACCCACACTTGGGTATAGTTTCCCGGCAGCACTGTTAGTGTAACGTCTCCAGCCAAGCCCTTCTTGTTATGGTGCGTTACCTAACCCCTTGTTGGGCTCGGTGGTGGGCGGTGCACCGCGGATTCTGAAGACTCTTTGCCCTCCTATGGCGCCCCTCTCTTCCAAACCCCGTTCAGGACAAGCCGTTAAAAGGCGCTGTCCTGAACACAAGACCATCGAAAAAGAACCTGAGGTAGAAAACTTCACGAAGTTTTTTGTTGTTCATTCTCTCGATGAACAGAAACCTGTGTCAAAGCTATCACCATTTGTTGTAGCCAAAGTACTTGAACACCTTGTAGGGTTTACCTACAAGGCTAAAAAACTCCACTCAGGAGACCTCCTAGTTGAGATAAATAACAAAAAGCAAAGTGAAGCGCTGCTCAAGCTGAACACCATACTTGATGTCAAAGTGTCGGTGAGCCCTCACCGCACACTGAACACCATCCGTGGAGTCCTCTCTGAGGACGACTTCCTTCACACTAGTGAGGAAGAACTCCTCGAGGGACTCCAAGGTGCCGGCGTCGTTGCCGTAAAACGAATTATGTTCAGAAAAGATGGCGAAGAAATCCCTTCAAAACATGTCATCCTCACGTTTGAAAGGCACACACTACCACAAACAATCAAGGCTGGATACCTCAACTGCCACATCCGCCCTTATGTCCCCAACCCCCAGCGGTGCTTCCGTTGCCAGCGTTTTGGTCACGGAACACGCAGCTGTCGAGGGAAGGAGACATGTGCAAAGTGTGGCAGTCAAGATCACGTCTCTGACATTTGTGAGAATGTTGCCCACTGCACTAA
>JABSTQ010006066.1:0-5000 GCA_013358835.2 Ixodes persulcatus
CTCTGCCCCGTCTTGCATTGGACCAGTACCGCGCCAAGTCTGGTGTTACTGGCGTCCGTGTGGATCTCTGTTTCTGCGAACTGGTCGAAAAGGCCCAGAATTGGGGGCGTCTGGGGTCTTCGTTTGAGCTCATCGAATGACCGCTGGTGTTCTTCTGTCCATTCAAACTTCACGGCGTCCTTCGTGAGGTTCGTCAGGGGTGCAGACAGCTTGGCGAAGTCCCGAACAAATCGTCTGTGCACAGAGTCCGAAGATATCTTCTCACGGCCTTCTTGTCAGACGGCGGCGTAAATGCAACTACGGCGCGGGTCTTCTCGGGGTCAGGAAGGACACCTTTGTTGTTCACGACGTGGCCAAGGAACTTAAGTTCACCATAGGCGAATCGACACTTTGTTGGCTTCAGTGACAGGCCGGCGGTCTTGGTGGCTTGAAGCACGGCTCGAAGTCGTTTCAGGTGTTCGTCGAAATTCCGTGAAAATGCCTCGACATCGTCCAGGTATACAAGGCAGCTCTGCCATTTCAGACCTGCCAGCACGGTGTCCATAACACGTTGAAAGGTGGCTGGTGCTGTACAAAGTCCGAACGGCATCACTTTGAATTCGTACAGTCCGTCGGGAGTGACGAAGGCAGTTTTCTTCCGGTCGCGTTCGTCGACTTCAATCTGCCAGTAACCACTCTTCAGGTCCATCGACGAAAAATATCGGGAGTGGCGCAGTCGGTCTAACGTATCGTCGATGCGGGGGAGCGGATAGACATCCTTCTTCGTCACAGCGTTCAGTCGACGACAGTCCACGCAGAACCGCAGGGTCCCGTCCTTCTTCTTTACAAGGACGACTGGCGGAGCCCATGGACTTCTTGATGGTTGAATGATGTCGTCGTCGAGCACTTCCTGGACTTGACCTTGAATCACCTTCCTTTTCTTTAAGGAGACTCGATACGGCGACTGGTGACAGGGAGGGCGTCGTCGTCGGTAATAATGCGATGTGTCGCCCTTGGTGTTTGGCGAACATTCGACGACATGGCAAAACAGTGACTGTATTCGGCGAGGAGATCAACCAGTTGCCGGCGCTTAGGAGCTGGGAGCTCGGGGTCGATGTCGAGCTGCGGCGGTGGCGACGTGCTCTTCTGCTGTGACACCGAGGTTTCCTCGGAGATTGCGGTGACCACGGCTGTCGCCTGAAGCTCCTCGACGTGGCCCACGGTGGTACCCTTCGTTAGGTGCTGCGGCTCGTTTCAAAAGTTTGTCACGAGAGCAGTTGTACGTCCTTCTTGGAGACCCATTACACCTCGTGCGACGCCAATTCCTTTTTCAAAGAGCAGTTGGACGCTGCCTTCCAGAAGAGCTTCACCATGCATGGCTACGTCGGTTATGACCGTGACGAGAACACTCGACCATGGCGGCAGGTTCACATGATCGGCGATAACTCGGATCGCCCTTGACGTCGTGTTGGTCTCTATTGGCGGCAGAACAGGCTTTCGCAATGTCAGCTGGTTTTCCCCGAGGTTGATGACGGCGCCATACTCGCAGAGAAAGTCCATTCCGAGGATAACGTCCTTCGCACAGCCTTGCAGAACGAAAAACTTCACAGGGCACGTCTCACCATGAATCTCGACGCGAGCAGTGCATCTCCCGACTGGTGTGATGAGGTGCCCACCGGCGGTTCGTATTTGAGGGCCTTTCCACGGCGTTGTCACTTTTCGAAGGTGGCGAGAGAGCCTCCTACTCAAGACTGGGTAGTCTGCTCCGGTGTCCACGAGTGCCGATGCGTCGAGGCCGTCGATAAGAACGTTTAGGTTGTTGGACACCGTTGCAGGGTCGTCGTTGCGATGCAGGGCGCCGGGCGAGTGGGAGCGCTTTGGCGTTCTTGGAGGCTCTTTGCTTCGGTCGTCTTCGGCAACGCCACCTCCAGGCGTTGCCACACTTAGTTTTCCCGGCGACGCACGGGAGACAGGCTCTCTCGGCGGGGTCGTGGTGCTGGAGACGCTGAACGTCGTGGTGACGGTGAGCTGGATTCACGGCGGAGAGACGGCGCTGAGGGGGACGAGCGTCGGAGGTACTCCTTGATGTCATGAGGGCGTTCGCCTTACCTCGGGCGTGGATCGTTCGGGTGGAACCCACGCAGCCCCATTTGCCGGTAGAGACAGCGGCGGTAGATATGGTCGGCCTCCCCGCAGTGGTAGCACAACGGGCGTCGATCAGCCGTTCTCCACACGTCGGTCTTCCTCGGCGAGGGTCGCTCCGGGCGGACGTCCTGGACTCGCGCTTCCTGGCGTCAAGGATACTGCGGCCTTGGAGGGTCGCCTCGAGGTGGCGCCGCGGCCTGGCGGTTGGCTTGCGGTGGACGTCGGACCATGGCGGCGTAGCTCAGAGTCGGTTCCTTTGGCGTCGTCGTGTTAATCGGAACTTCAGGTTGGGAGGCTCGGTGAAGCTCCTCTTGGACTACCTCGGCGAGCGAAATCGATTACGGGTGATCCGCAGCGGGGAGCATCTTGCGGATTTCTCCCCGGACGACATCACGGATGATGTCACGGATGCCGGGGAGGTCGGTACCATGGTCGGATCAAGATGTCGCCAGAGTAGTTACGCCACGGTGTGGCTCGTAGTGTCTGGCGCGTGCTAGTAGGGCACGTTCCATATTCGTCGCCTCCGTGACGAACCCGTCGACAGATGTCGGGGGATTGCGAATGAGACCGCCGAATATCTCGCTTTTCACACCCTTCATCAGGTGTCGCAGCCTCTTCTCCTCTGCAGTCTGAGGATCGGCGCGGGCGCTCAGGCAAAGAACATCCTCGACGAAGCGGGTGATGCATTCATTCGGGCCTTGGGTCCTTGTCTTCGGCCCTCTCGCGTCGGTGTTGGCTGGTAAACGTCTTTTTTAGTTATTGTTTGCACACCTCCCACGAAGTTAAAGAAGCCTCGTGGTTCTCCAGCCAGTACCTCGCAGTTCCTTCCAGCGAGAAGTAGATGTTCTGCAAGCACTGCTCAGCTGTCCACCCGTTATGACCGGCCACACGTTCATAGTGTTGCAGCCAGTCCTCGATGTCCTCGTGGGCGTCCCCGTGGAAAGGCGTCGGAGTCCGGTGTGCGACGGGCAGGTAGATGACGGCAGAAGCGGCCGGGGTCTGCAACTGGTTGGCCATTGTCGTCCTCTTCGGCCTGGGCTTGTCCGGTAGCAGACCCAATTCAGAGGACTGACCTCTTTTACGACGGCTTCTTCGGGCTTCCGCGTTTTCGGCGAAGGGTAGACTTCCGGGGCTGAGCATGTCGCTTGGCCGGGATGTCTTCGGTGGGGTACGCTCAACGGGCATAAAATACACTACCCAGCACCTCCACCAAAATGTCACGAATGACGATGTGACGAACAAGAAATAACTGAAGAAACTGATACGTTTATTGGGACGAACTTCTGTCCAAAATAAAAAAAAGGAAACATAAGATAACAGCAGAGCGTCGCGGGCGTCGAAGTCGGCGTAACAGCAGAGTGAAACGCTGGGGCGAAACTGACCACAAATTGCCACACGGAGCCCCTTATGTACGCGTGTTGGCTTCTGGAACAATCAGCCTAGAAGGTTCGGCGACTAGAACATTCGAAACTCGATCAGACGAGAATGTTCTCGAACTCACGAGAGCGCAATGTTGAAAGAATAAATAAAAGAACATTCCACTCATTGGAATCGAACCTAGACTTTGTGGGGGTTCTGCATTTAGCTACCAACACAGGTACCGATAGAGTAACCAAAGGGTTGTCTCAACAGCGGCGATAGCTCAAAGGAGACGTCAAACCTAGTAGCGCGGTTCCCACATCTCCGCGGCAATGTAGACGACGTTTAGGGCTACATTACTGCGGGTCGGTTCGATAGATTACCTCCGTCGGTGCCAATGATCGACTACCTTGTCTCACTCTCTCGAATATAGCGGAAGAGAAGACACACGTACCAGAGTAAGGACAGTGTCCAAGAACATTTATTAGAACACTCTCAAAATGAACTACAGTGTCCCCATCCAAAATGCCCCCCGCGCGGCAAGGCAAGAAAAGGTCCTTACCTGCCAGACGCGGGGTTCCGGGGAAGCATCGGAGAAGTCGCCGACACACGTCCTATCTCTTTCGCGGTCACCCGGACGAGTCCCTTTCCCGAAAGCGGGAAAACAAGATGCGAAACCTCCTCGCCTGTCAGCAGTGATTCGCATCCGAGCGGGGGGACAGAAAGAGGTCCCCCCGGGAGAGAGTGAGAGGAGGGCCCCCAAAGCCAGGCGGACCTCCGCCTCACGAACAGGTCGGAGCTCACGGCGAAGTCGGCCGAGCGTTCCGACGCGCGGCCGTTATCACAGCCATCGGGGAAGGGAGGCCACATGAATCCCCACAACTTCCAGCGCGACAGTCATGCGCGTCAACCACTCGGCCACGCACGCGGTCGCTCGCCGACGCGCGTGGCAATACAACATCAACGACAACTGTAGGGGCTTTGATGATGAGCGCGTACCGATTGCAGCCTATATTTTCTACCAATAAATTTGTTTTCCTCGGTAAAATCAAGTATCAGTGACCCCCAACAGGATGCGATGATGTGACAAGAAAGATATGTATAGGGTGTTCCAAGCTCAGCTTCCGCAGTGACCGCTCATTCACACTGGAAGCGGATCCGCGTTCGCAAAGCGGTTACGAACGCGGTTGTATAAAGATCCAGTACAATTTCACGCGCACTCGATGACATCAAGAGCGCTTGAAATTGTACTGGATCTTTATACAAACGCGTTCAACTACTAACAGGTTAAAAAATAAAACTAACGATGACTGAAATAGTGATTTATATCAGAGCGGTTTTACCCTGTTATTTAAATCGAAATTGTTCCGCAAAAATAATCCAAAAAATATTTTTTTATATACAGGGTGTCACAAAAGAAAATTTACACGGTATTTTTTACCGCAAAAATAAACTAGGCATCGCTGAACGCTCATTCTCCGCCCAAAGGTAGAGCTAGAGGTCACAACCAGATGCCA
>JABSTQ010006066.1:10000-25765 GCA_013358835.2 Ixodes persulcatus
TGCGCCATTGTTTGTGCCGCGCAAGACGAGTATCAAAACAGCGCTCGCTCTTCATACATTTCGCTCCACCAACAGATAAGAGAATCAGGAAGAGAGACAGGGAGAGTGAGGGGGAAGTGGGTGTTGGATAAACAAATTTGCCAAGCAGCACCCTGCGCTCCTTTGCTACGGGGCAGGGGCTCTGTGCGGTCAACGGAATAGCCTAGCAGACGACGCTCGCACCGGAAAGAGCTCTGTGCGCACGCGCCTAATCTCTCCCTTATCACCGCACCTCTCCGCGGCACGGCACTGGCCGGCCCGGCGGTCGACGCTCGAGTGATATTATTAAAAACTTGGGCCACTGTACATATCAAAAGCTGCAGAGTCGCACATATCACCAACTCAAGCAGCACGGCGGAATGTGTTTCGCCAGATCAAGTCAGATGAGAGCCAACTCGCAAGCACACAAACTTCAAAAAGTAGTAGGGCCACCGCAAATGAAAAACGCTTCGTTTGGGCAACCAGTATGGAAACCATGAGCAAGCCTCAGCGAGGCTTGATTATCGTGCGTCCTACACACCACAAGCAAGATGGCTACGCCCAGAGGCCGTAGCTGGAAAAGTGTAAACGAATAGAAACAAAGGGCGAGTAGGAGATTAGAGCGCTCTAGAACCTCTGAGCACCGACCTCTGATTAGAATGATTGGTGGGCAGTCGCAAAAGGCTAGCTGCCTTTTTCTTACAGACTGTTCGAAGGTGTTCGAACGTTGAACTCCAGCGTCCGCCGTTTGGCATACACGCTCTCATGTCCTCCTCTCCATCAGTTTCTATTTGTATAGTCACCCGATACCCGAAGCGAAGAACAAATAATCCATGCAGTCAAGCTAGAAGTTAATCCGAGCCACGCCGAAAGCCTAAAAACAAATAATCGATCCATGCAATCGAACCAGAAGCCAAGCGAAGCCACGACAAAACGCGAAGCAGAGAACCAATAACTATCCCTAACATTAAGTCAGAAGCCAAGCCACTTTCGTAATCCAAAGGTTCCCACGCCCTCCTTTGCTGGTTTTTCAAGTGTGTGGCTACGCACTTTCCCTTCATTCGATCCCCAAACTTCACCCTAGGCCAGAGCTTTCATTGGTTGGCGCCACCACAGTTACAAAGACGGGCTTCCGGGACCCTTCGAACGAATCTCCAGTCTTCCTTCCTCTAGCGCAGCCATTGCGAGTTGTATCTCATTGGGACTAAGAAGCTTCCAGCTGTGACGACGAAGCGCCAGTGGCAACGAGGAACCTCTATCGATACGAGCAAATCCCTCAGAAGGACGGTCGGCCTTCCATGACCAGTCTTTTGGCTGGAGGCGGTGCAGGCATCCTATCAAAGCCGCAGTACCAAAGCGTTATGCCGCCGTCACAATGCTAATACACCACACAAAAGACAGTCTGCAGGCACTGCATGAGGGGCCTCTCTTTCTTCACATTGGGCTTTAAAAAAGGCTGTCTTTAGTCATGTTCTAAGCATACGTAGGTATAAAGCAAACATGCTTCAAACATGATTGATGAGTGTCTGCCGATATCGTTTTACTATGTGGCTCACACTGTCGGAGTTTCTGGAGAGAGAAAAGGGGTTTTCTGCTATATTATATAAAGCTTGGTGTAACTGGCAACAATGATTTTAAGCACCAAGACAGCTAGGTGGCCCAAACTACCTCCCGTTATGCAAGGTGCAGCCATTAGCACCTGTCCATTCATCCATAACTCTAAAGTGTTGTTATTCCTATAACGACGCTTTAGACGTACTAAGTAATCACGTTATACCCTCGTAATTGCTTCTTTATAAATAAATTAATATGGTTACAAAATTACTTTAAAAAAGTCACCGATTACAAGTACTTTGATTACTTTGACTGCATGTATTACTTGTAATGATTACCGCACAATTGCGGCCGGAAGGTAGACGGACTGGTGTTCCTTGCACTATGAAATCTGGTGCATCTAATTCCGGGCCAAACACTCGAGAGAGCCAATCGCTGCATGCTGCGGAAGGGACTCGACAAATGACACTCAGTGTGATGATTTGCTTGCTTACGCCATGCTTATTGTTAGAAAGAAGACTGTTTATTTACGTTTTCATATGTATTCAGGTTCTTCATTTAACAAACTCCCCCATAGATTGTTGCCGTTATTGGGTCTCCCGAGTGCCTGTCGGAAAAGTACACGCACTGCACTTTGTAGAATGTAGAGTGTAGATTTCTCTGTAATACAGCACCACACTCGTTACTGAGTGAAGGTTTTTTTAATAGTTTCCGCATATTCATCGGAGAACTTCATCGGAATAGATGGGGACCACTAGTTGTAGTAAAAATGCCAATTGAAATCGTGTTCATTTCATTTTTTAATCTAAGTTTTCGTAATATTTGTTTTTGTAAGATCAACATCATTGTTTCAATACAGTGAGCAACCTTCTTATACAAAATGAAGCTGTATCTCTTTTATAAGCTTCAAACTATCGTTTAACCTTTAGTACGGTAGAGTGAACGCAGTTCTTTGTATTATCTACTTGTGTTTTCTCTCCTGTCTCGTTTTATCAGGATTATAATGCATCACTGTCCTCTTCAGGATTTCTTGACAACTTTTTTTTCGCAGGAACACTGCATTTTGTATAAGCTGAAAACAAAGTTTCAAATGTGAGCCTAAATCCTCAATTGCCCATTGAGGCGCTGCTAACCATGAAAAGGAAACCGACCGCCGTACAAAAGGGCGTAACATTCTTACGCACACACAGTTGGAGTCACCAAAACCCATCCGACGCTCCTCCGATGTCTCAACTACGTCTTTGACCTCAGGCTGCCGACCCGAGCGGACCCAAGACAGCTTACGCAAGAGCAGCGGCGAACAAGGGTACGAGCGGAATGAATGAGGTTGCCCTCAAATTTGTCCAAGACGCCTCCAGGGACACCGGCGTTCCCCCGCTTTATTTTGTCTCATGGAAGGCAGACGACAGGTCGGTTCCCCAATTTGTAAGTGGTGGCTCGGTGACACTGAACCCGGCCTTTAGAAATTAAATGGAATGCCAATGGCTACAGTGATGCAGCATCTCTTTCCAGGGACGTGGCCAGTAACTCTTTCAACCACGCCCTTTTTTGTCTCACAGTTGTTGGAACTTCGCGTAAATTATGGGGCTGTTCGCGATTTTCGCAGATAAAATAGACACATCGCTGGAATGATAAAGCGACGAGGAATTGCCTCGCGATACTTCGCAGCTGTATCGTGAAATATTTTAGTAATTCGCGTCCTCGTGGAGATGGATGCATCATTGAAGGAATGCGAATAGCAAGATGACTGTAAATATTTACTGAGAACAGAAGCATATAAAAAACAAACAAATAACGAGGCTGAAATACGAATAATTAAGTATACATACCTGTCATATGCGATCGGCATGTTGACTCTAAAAATGATTGTCACTGAAATTTGTGACATCTGTCAATAATAACGTTTAAAAAAGAATCACAAACCAACAACATAACAATTCTTAATGATTCTTCGTTCGAGATAAGTTTTTAAGCGTTGCTATTGGCTGTTGCCTCAACTTTCAGCCACTAAGGAGCTCGTGTCGAAGGAAAGCCGGCGTCGGTGGCGTGACGCGAAACTTCTGATTGATCGATATAGGCCTGGCGTCAGAGCCCACTTGACCTCACACCCGCGGGAATTCATTTCAAACAGTCCCACATCGCTCAAGTGAAACGCGAGGTCACTCTGTAATGAAAGTGATTAATACATGACGTTTAATGTGAATTAGAGGTCGCTGCATGTCTTAAATGATTTCACTTTATATAATACATAATTTTCCCTTACAGAAAGATTTGCAGAATTTTAGGCGGGATTCAAACCCCCGACCTCCTGGGCGCGAACCAGACACGCTACTGACTAGGCCACGCAGTGCACCTTGTCGTGTTACACTCTTCCAAGCGAAGCTTAAGCGTCCTCTAACGTTTGGAGTCGACATACCAGTCACACTCAACAGGTATGTATGCCTAATTATTTACATTTCTAGCCTCGTAATTTGTTCGTCTTTTACATCCTTGTGTTTGATGTAAATATTTACAATCTTGTTGTCATTTCTTAACCTCTCAATGACCTACGTTATTGAACCTGTCAATGACCATGCATAAATATTTCGCAGCCATCAGTCGGGTTACTGAGAGAGACACTATGAACCGCGCCATATCTATCATTATATTTTTGTCATTATTTTTTGCGCCACAAATTCATGTTGCAGAGCTAAGCTATCACACTTGGGCTTCGGATATCTCAGCGCGTAACTCCTGAAGAAAATAGAGTCGCTTCAGCTGTCTTTTATTTAGCAGGAATAGCCGCTATTTACATGGCGACGTGTTTTTAACTGTCTGCAAGTGCGGTCTGACATATTCACCATTCTCGTTTGCACGCGTGAAGAAAACATCTCATATTTTGGTTTCAGCGAAAACGCACCAAACATCCTCAACTGAATTTACAACGCCTACCAATTCCAGCTATCCTATCGTTTCAAAACCTATCCTGCTCGTTTGGGTGAGTCATATTTAACGCAAAACCAAATAATATCCCAGGAAATACCTTGACGTTACCCTGACGTCATGGCTAGAACGCAGAAGTATAGCGGACGACGTTCCCGGAAATGAAGTCACGTTAGAACGCTGTTCTCCAACCGCATCGCGGGGAGATCCGACCACCTTGCATGATCGCGATGCTTGACGTGCTCAGCCAGACATCACCGTGATTGGAGCATAGCGTGCGCAAGTCAATCAGGCTCGAAGAGCTTCACGTCGAACACTCCTGAAGGCTAAACGGCATAAGGGCGCTCTTACCCGCTTGGGAGTGCAAACTTCTCTTTACCCACATAAGCGCCCTTCTTACCTTGTAGTCTAATATAGGTTCTTGTGCTGCTTTACCACCTTGGAACGGTTACCATTGTGAAAAAAAATGAAGATCACCCGGGATTCTCACGTGTACTTGCATTTTAATACAACTGTGTAAGAGACGCTGTAATTTAACCAGAAACACTACTGTGCCCAGATTTGAGAGTGCTTCCAACTGTTCAATTAAGGTCACGTGGTTTATGGGCTACGTTCGCATTACAACCTACACTGAGGAGGTGAAAGGGTCGATCGTCCGCAAACCCCGCCTCGCTCCCCCCCCCAAGTAACATATGTGTGGGTATTGAAACAAAACAAATGCTGTTTATAGCTTGAGTTTCTAACTCTTTTTTTTTAATTTGAAATCTCTACGAAACACTCTGTTCCGTCAACATATTGGAAGCGGAGTAGAAGACGACGGGTCCCAGACCACGGATTAAGGTTGTCATACTTAACATAATGCGGAGCGTAACCTCGACTCCGAGCTGTTATTGGCTGATTGAAAACAAAAGTGAGTAGACCTCAAGGTATCTAGCATTGATGTCTACCCACTGTCCTTTCAATCAAAGCCAATCAGAACTCGGCGTCGTTTCGACGTCACCGCGACCCCTGCGCAAGAACTTGCACTCCGCATAGGCTCATTCGATTTATCTGCACCAGCGTGCACCGGCGCAGGTGAGTGTGGTGCTGTGTAGAAACGTGCAGGGTAGTGACGTTTTGGTTATGTATTGAGATACGCTGCACTCGTCCGTCGAATACGACGGTGTGCACCAAGGGCAGCGGGTGCAGGTAATCGAATACAGGTAAATCGAATGTGAAGTCATGTTTCGCACAAGTGAAACTGTTTGCCGCGGAAAAAAAGTGTTTCACAGATCCTCTCGATTTACTGGCTTTCCTTCGCGTTATCTGCATAAAGTCTATTGAAGCCCGATTCACATGGTGCGATTTTGCTTGTGAATTCGCAGCTCCGACGTCTTGCTTCCCGCAGCTTGCCTCAGAATATTTTTTTTTATTGCACCACGAGCGACGTTGCAGTTGTAATATCACAGGCAGAACCGTATCGTGTGTATCAGGCTTAACGTCTTGGATTCAAGAAATCAGTACAAGCGTACTACATTAAGGACGTTCCACATGGTGAAATTTGTTTTGTCGTATTGCGATGAGAACTGCAGTCGCATTCTCGACGTTGCTCGTGTGATCGCAAGTTGTATTGCTAAAAGTTTAAGCACTACTTTTGTCCACGAGCGTCTTCCCGCGCGACACTAAATGTCGCACTAATTTTTTGCACATGGCATCTTTATATTAAGGCCGTGTAACCCGCTTTAAGTGGAGGAACTCTACGAATAACCTCGGTTCGATTTTCAATCTGATGTGGCAAAAATTCCAGTAGACAGAAATGCGCACTTAAACGCTCGTTTACGGTATTGTTGTTTTTTTTTTTCAGTAGGGTTGGTGCAAATGGAGAAGGACGTAAATCACATTTTGATTGGACAAAAATCGCCCCATGTGAAACGAGCTTAAGACTGCCTACACTGGTTGACAACGGCCTGGTTCAAGCGTCTGGACTCACATAATCTTCGGCGGCACTTGTAATTTCCACCACCAACGTCGCACAAGTCCGACAGAGGTAATGAGCTACTTAATTTGACCGGGCGTTTTGTGACGATACGGGAGCAAAGCCGCCACCGTCGCCGCCGTCTGATGAAGCGTAGTAGGCGACTAGAGGTGTGGCGATGGAGTACCCGTTTAGCGCGTCGAGAAAGTCGTGCCATAACTTCGTTACACTGCGCTGCCGACTACCCGAACAAGCGTTGTGCTGTCAGTGGGAAAAGGGAAGGAGAGGTTTGTGAGTGAAAGGAAGGGATTAAGAGAAGCAGACTTGTACGGTGTTCATAAAAAGCAATAAAGGTTATTGCAACCGATTACTTTTTTGGAGTAATTTGAATAGATTTATTAGTAATCACAAGAGTAAGTTGACTACTTTTGTAAGTACTGAAATTAGTTTTAACGGTTACTAGTTTTCCCCCCTCTTCATTATGGCACCTTTTGGTCTTTCAAGTTTCCACCAAAGGAGATCTCCCTCGCACCAAATGTCGGACAGAAGAATGGTTTACCGAAATTGGTGAATCAAGAAGATAATTAGCTCATAATTCGTTGATTCTAATCCGGTAACGGACAGTACGAAACAGGCGCTTTTTAATCTGTTAAAAGTTGTCGTTTTGAAAGTCTGAAATAATCGCAGGAGTATCGGTTACTTTTTCAAGTAACTGCCAGTTACTTTTCGTCTCGAGTAAACAAATAACCTAATTAAAAGGTTTTTAGGCGAAAGAAATTGTTCTTGTAATTAATTTTTTTTTAATGTAACGCTTTTAAGACTAAAGTGAAATAAGTGAATACAGGCGCAAAGAAAAGCAGAGTCGATGACAATTAATAGCGACGAAGGCTGCTTTTTTCTTCAACCTCCGATGAAACGGGTAAATAAAGGAGAGGAATGATATGGTTTTAATGTTCTCTATATTTAGGTATATAGGTAGCCACATCAATCATAACCACCGCAATTACTCGCTATTATTACGACGCGGCACAAGCGTATGGCTTTCTTTCCAAAGAAACTGACCGCTTAGGTCTTCGGTCATCCCAGTGCTCGTTCAACAAGGACGTTGGTCGACGTTCTTTCCTAACCCCCTATTAAGAGCGTACGTTCGTCCTCTCCAAAACTTCACGTTGTTTACCCTATACACGTTACGTCTTTGTCGACCAACGGCTTTGTCGACGCGTCATGCAATAAGTAAGAACCCGGGCGTAAACATTCTTTGAGAGGGGCATTCAAAAACGCCTGCAAAGCTACTGTAAAGCCTGAATCTGAGCGGTAAATGGGTGAAAACGTACAGTCACGTTCTGTATCTAATTTTTGGGCTATACAATTTTTTTGCTATTTTTATTTATTTTATCACAAGCTGAAAAAAAATCCCCCCTCGCACAGTGGTGGACGATATAAAAAAAAAAAAAGACCATGAGAGCAGGACGTAGTTCATCCGCGTTTTCTATCAGAAGACAGCTCTACTATCATTGAGACATTTCCGGCTGTCCAATGTTTGTCGTCACTCCCCGCTTGATCAGCTCTCGTTAAGGTTCTGCCGATTTCGCCGAATGTAAATGCATTCCGCGAAAACAAAAAATGCAAAATCAAGCCTGACTAAGTCAACTGGGTGGGCACGTTGAGCGATCATTTTTGGGTATTGCAGGATAAATGACTATAAGCGGTTTTATAGTAATTTCACCGAGCACCTCTACTAGCGGCAATCGTTGGCCAACCGAGTGGGAGTAACGACAAAAATCAAACAGCCACTGAAATGCGGCTCATTCACACAATAGCCTCGATGATAGCTGAACTTTCTTGCGCTAGATGGCGCTGGAGCTCTTCGGAGAAACGCAATCGCCCCTACTTTATTTGTATCTTCCGCAATTGTACATGGTAAGAAAAAAACAACTAAAACGACAAATATAAAACGTGAAACGTACGCAAATAGGAGCCCAAATAAGAAAACATAAGGAAAACGAAGAAAGAATAAATAATAATAATAGGAAGAACGAGGGGGGAAAATGAGAAGAATGTTATAAATACAAAAAAAACGAAAGATCACCAAAAAAAGATTTTATAGAATGAAAAACAAATCAAACAAAAAAAAGAACTACACGTTGCTGAGCAAAGAAGGGAAAAAAAGCGAGAAATTAAGTGGTCAGAATGAACCACTTTTGAAAATCGCTGCCTCGGGAGCTTTATTTATAATAAATTTAAGTGAGCGCAGCACGTGCAAGAAGAAGCACTCGGACAATAATAGTACTTGTTACTGCGAATAGCTTTGCCACCAGCAAAAAGAAAAAGAAAAAAACACACTTTTTGAATAGAATGGAAAGAAAGTTTTCATTCATAAACGTCATAGCAGCACAGCCAAGCGTGATACCAGCAGAAAATTTAAAAGCCTGATCTAAATAGAACATTTTGCATCATTTACCAGTAGGCAATTTAGAAGCATTGCACCAGTAGTGTCTAGTTCGATAGAAACAAAAAAATTCGAAGCATGATCCAAATATTTTGCATGATAACAGTATCAGCATCGGCTAACATGATAACAGTCCCAGTATAGCCCAGCATGATACCAGTAGAAAAGTGTGAAGCATGACATCAGTAAGATATTACAAAACGTTATACTGGTATATTCAAGCCTATTTACAGTAGGGAATTTCGAAGCACAATACCACGTTTTCTAGCATAATAACAGTACCAGCATAGTCTAACATTATGCCGATCGAAAGGTTGGAAGCATGATAGCGGTAAGTAATTTCGAGGCATAGTGTGGGTATACTCTAGCATAGTGGTCTCGAAACATTTTGGCTAAGGGGCCAGATTAAGGGTCGTTCGCGGCCTCGAGTATCGAAAAAAAAATATGGCTATAAAGTTGAAGAAATAATATGTAAATAAACCTAAATAAGGATTTATATACAAAAGTATAAAATATAGAGCCAACATTTCAAACCGTAGGAAGGATAAATACATACATATGCTTTATTTTTAAATTAATTGCATTGCAAATAGGACATTACAAGTGTGACGCACAGAACTGGCACGGCATAAATAAAAGCGCATAGGAACTTTGGCATATCCACACGGTACAGAATACCAATGAGAACGGTCGATATCTGGTGATGGCAATATGCAATGGTTATGACACTGCGCACTAGGCACACTATACGGAGGGAAAGCCGTCTGCTCTTTCGCGCAGCCCGGTGCCGTGACGTCACTTCGCCGCGCTCTGATTGGAGGATGACTCCAGGCGAGAGCTCGGGAGGTAAACAAAGCGGTGTCGTCGTTTCTTTCTCCGCGGCAGCCATTGCGAAAGGCTTTTCTGCGGCTCTCGGAAATCCACGGCTAGTGCTTGAACGAGGACGCGGCATACGGAAAAAAAAGGCCGGAAATACTTCGAAATGTACGTTACTTCGTTTGACGCGAAAGAATTTACCCTGGGAGCATACGAAGCACCAATATGCGTCCCGGTCTCCGGCGGTCGTATGTTGACGTGAGCCCCTCCAACGTCAGTACGGTGATGTGCGACGCGAGTGAGCCTTTCTACTTGTTGACGGAGACGCCTTTTAACTAGGAAGTGTCCCGGTGTCTCCGTGAAGCATCGAAGTGTAGCTACAGCCCTCTTCGGCGAGCTGAACGGGCTGCCGAACTTTCAAAGGCCGATCTCCCGCAGCGCGGCACCCGGAGAACCGCGCCATGGCGCTCGCTGGGGTGAGTTACGTCGTCTTTGTACATTTCACATCATTCACAAATAGTTGCACGTTAAAGGAGTATAGCGAAGTAAAACAGAATGTTACGGAAAAGCAGCGGATTAGGCGATCGGTGCGCGACGACCGAGCCGAGTGCGCAGTCGTCTATTTTTAGGCTTCTCCCCCAGCGACAGGTTGTATGCCCCTTGTCCAAACGGATAGTGTGATAGGATATCTGTATGTGGGTCATAAACTTCGCAGTTACGACTCAGTGTTAGATGGTAGCCTGTTTTAGGAGGAATTGCGCCGTTTCTTGACATGCGATGTCACTTTATGCCAGTGGCGTAGACAGGGAGGGTTTGATTGATTGATTGATTGATTTGGTGTTTATGGCGCAAAAGCTACTAAGGCTATAGAGCGCCAAAAACAAGACTATTGCTGGAAAAGGTTTAAAGAGAAGAAAGAGGCTTTAGTAGCCAGTGATTAGATAAAAGATGGTAATGGGGTACCAAAAGGTAAAAGAGCGATGGGCATGATCTGTAGGTTAAGAAAGCTACAATCGGTGTAGAAGGCCGATGCTATCTAAAAATTTGAAAACATTAGTGTGTGTCACAAGAGAATCATCACTTAAGAGCAGAGCTGGGTGTAGTGGGACTTGTTCTTGATACAGTTGCGGAAAATACTGTTCGAGGCGGGGCTTAGGCCGCACGTCCTGAGGCTTCCTGGCTCGAGACGACGACCATTCCCCGAAGTGAAGAACCCAGGGGTCCGGTGGAAGTGGGAGAATTGGTAACGTAACGAACGGTTTAATTACATGGTAGCGATACAGTCGTCAAATCCGAGAGAACCCCGGAGCAGCCTCACGCTCCGCCTTATATAGGGTCCGTTTTCTCCCTCACTCTCCGCCAGGGCAACAGGTGCGACGTAGCAAACGGCCGCCACGTTCGTTGCAGCAAAGTCCGCCGCGTCGTAGCCAGAAGTGCGTCGTAGCCAGGGTTCTCCGCAGTTAGGCCATGCCTCTCTCCCCTTTCGGAGCGCACGAACCCACACGCACACACACACGTCCCGTTGACGTCACGCCGCGTCGTAGCCAGAAGTGCGTCGTAGTCATGCCTCTCTCCCCTTCCGGAGCGCACGAACACACACGCGCACACACACGTCCCGTTGACGTCACGGACGCGTTGAGACTCGTTTTGGGCAGGCTTTGACAGGAGGGCGACGGTCCAGAACACGTCAGGACTCGCTTCGGGCAGGCCCCGACAGGTGGGCAACAGTCGCGGACAGATCGTGACTCGTTTCCGCAGCGTTGAAACTCGTAAGAAGGTCGCCGAAGGTTCCATTCTTAACAGCCCCTCCGGGGCCAGGGAAACCTCGAATGGCCGGTGGTACAATCGCTGGCCTGAAGAGGTGGGTTTGGAGTAGGCCTTGAGAAGACGCTGCAAGCAGACAACAAACTCCCAAACCTCTCACAACGGAGGCATCAGCGGAAACGTCCCCCACAACACCACGCCACACCGCAGTCAAGCGCTCGGAATCCGCCAGAGACCCGCCAGACTGGACTACGGATTACCAAAATTTGGTACAATTCCGGGTATCGAGACCCCCTGTCGCCAAAAAAACTCATTTTTCCAAAGAGGTCACAATGAACAAAATACAGAAGACAAAACCCTTCGCAATTTGTGAGGTCATTTTGGGCAAAGTGCCCCCACTTTGATCCTCATTCCCGTGGATGACGAAAACCTCTGAGATCATCTCTACTGTTTTTGGTGATATCAGAAAAATCTGCTCAACCCATCGGCATTGCCGTTAAATTTGCCTTTCCTTTTTCTTACGCTGAAGTCATAGTGATCGATTTTCACGTGATTTCTAGACGTGAAAATGCGGTCCTTATAGCGCCGAAAAAACAATCCGCCTTTTTCATGCCCCGTCACATTGGTCCTAGCAATCTCCTGAGCTGTACCGCGAAACCCTGACACACTAGGGTCGCTCTTCTGCTCGACTGTCGAAGACACTCTGTCTACTCGTTCTCGTTCCTCTCTCGCTGCAGCCTGCTCTCGTTCCTCTCTCGCTGCAGCCTCGCTCTTAGCGTTCTGAAGCAGTTCCCACGCAATTTTAATTTCCTCTGCTTCAGCGCTCTCTGAAATCGCTTTACTGATCTCAGATTTCTTCATATTTTGCTCCACCTCCACACCCAATTCTTCACATAAACAGAGTAAATCTGTTCTCAGTAACCTCATTAGATCCATGATCGCTGCTCTTTAGCTTTGGCTTTGCTATAAAACTTGTCGCGAGGTTGTACACAAACCTAGCGCACGAGTCAAATACTAAGGATTCCCAGCAGTTCAAAATTAATTACCCATAATCTGAAGCCTGGCGAATCTCAAAGCAAAGTCCAAACGCTCACCCACAGATGTAGCACGATGTCGCATGGACCGATCCCAACCGCTGCCAACCAGTTGTTCGAGGCGGGGCTTAGGCCGCACGTCCTGAGGCTTCCTGGCTCGAGACGACGACCATTCCCCGAAGTGAAGAACCCAGGGGTCCGGTGGAAGTGGGAGAATTGGTAACGTAACGAACGGTTTAATTACATGGTAGCGATACAGTCGTCAAATCCGAGAGAACCCCGGAGCAGCCTCACGCTCCGCCTTATATAGGGTCCGTTTTCTCCCTCACTCTCCGCCAGGGCAACAGGTGCGACGTAGCAAACGGCCGCCACGTTCGTTGCAGCAAAGTCCGCCGCGTCGTAGCCAGAAGTGCGTCGTAGCCAGGGTTCTCCGCAGTTAGACCATGCCTCTCTCCCCTTTCGGAGCGCACGAACCCACACGCACACACACACGTCCCGTTGACGTCACGCCGCGTCGTAGCCAGAAGTGCGTCGTAGTCATGCCTCTCTCCCCTTCCGGAGCGCACGAACACACACGCGCACACACACGTCCCGTTGACGTCACGGACGCGTTGAGACTCGTTTTGGGCAGGCTTTGACAGGAGGGCGACGGTCCAGAACACGTCAGGACTCGCTTCGGGCAGGCCCCGACAGGTGGGTGACAGTCGCGGACAGATCGTGACTCGTTTCCGCAGCGTTGAAACTCGGAAGAAGGTCGCCGAACGTTCCATTCTTAACAATACAAAAGACGTTCTTCATGATAAGCAGGACATTCTACTAGAATATGTAGAATGCTTAAGGCATTGTCACACTGCTCACAAGTGGGGGCATCTTCCCCACGAAGGAGGTAGCCATGAGTCAGATGAGTGTGACCAATCCTGAGCCGGCAAAGGATAACCTCAAAAAAGCGTTCATGGTGGCGTGCACTCTGCCATTCACTCAAAAGAGGTTTGATCATGCGCAACTTGTTGCCAATTTCTTGATCCCATTCAGCCTGCCATTTCGACTTTACGTGATGCCTGAGACGGGCCTTGTAGTCTGCATAAGGAATGTCGTGGAGATCAATTGTTCGCTTCACGCAAGTACTTGCTGCGCGATCTGCAGCCTCATTGCCCGGAATGCCCACGTGGCTGGGAATCCAGCAAAATATAATTTCGTTTTCCTGTCTTGAGGCAGCAACAACCTTATTTCGCAGTTGGAGAAGCAGGAAGTGCTTGAGGGGTGTCAGTGAAGACAGTGCACGCAATGCACTGAGGGAGTTAGTGTAGACGATGGAGCGAGGCAGCTTCTTATCGAGTATGTAGCTTATGGTTACAAGCAGACCATAGAGCTCTGCTGTGAAAATAGAAGCAGAGGAGTTAATTCGCCTAACAAGTTGAACTGTCGGGCCAATCATTGAACACCCAACAGCAGATTCCGTCTTTGTACCATCTGTGTAGAAGCTTACATATTCGCCATACTGACTTTGCAGTGCGAAGAATTCCTGAAGAAACACACCATTGGGAGTATCACCTTTCTTGTATCGCGTCAGTGACAGGTCACACTTAATGACACGGTGCTCCCAATGTGCTCCTGCAACAGTAGATTGCACTACAGGAGGTTTCCAATCAAGTCCCATGTTCTCACACGCACCTTTCAATCTCATAGAGAAAGGAAGCACAGTTGTGGCTTTGTTTTGAAACACCCTTTCAGAGCGCATGTCTTCCACAGCCATTCGCGCAGGGTGATCAGAGATGGACCTGACTCTCAGGGAATACATAAAGCCCAGTGAAAATCTTCTCTTCTCAAAAGACAGCTCGTTGGCCTCTGCATACAGACTTGGCACAGGAGACGTGCGAAAGGCACCCGTCGCCAATCGCAACCCAAGATGATGGATAGGGTCAAGCATTTTTAGAGTGGAAGGCCTAGCTGAACCATATACAATACTGCCATAGTCCAGTCGTGATCGCACTATAGAGCGATATATCCTCAAAAGGCACGTCCGGTCAGAACCCCAAGATCGGTGGGACAGGACTTTAAGAATATTAAGTGATTTGAGAGCTTTTAATCTTAGATGCTTAATATGGGCACCAAAGGTTAGTTTGCTGTCGAATATAAGACCCAGAAACTTGTGCTCAGGCTTCACAGAAATTGTGGCATTGTTTAGTGCTAGAACCGGCTCTGGAAATAGTCCGCGTTTCCGAGAAAAGCCCACACACACTGTTTTATCTGAGGAAAACTTAAACCCATTTTGATTGGCCCAGGTTGATAGCTTATTGATGGTCAGCTGAATTCGTCGCTCACACAGTGACAGATTGCAAGAGGACACAGAGATCTGAAGGTCGTCTACATAGAGTGAATATTGCACCGATGGGTGGATAGCCAATGCAAGGGAGTTCATTTTTACAATAAACAATGTGACACTAAGAACGCCTCCCTGAGGGACTCCATTTTCCTGGACAAACACTTTAGATAAAGTTGTTCCTATCTGAACACGAAAGGTACGCCTGCTGAGGTAGCTCTCAATGGTACGAAGCATTCGACCGCGAATACCCAGATCATACAAGTCCCTCAGTGTACCAAAGCGCCAGGCTGTATCGTAGGCTTTTTCGAGGTCGAAAAATACAGATAGGCAATGTTGTCTATGAACGAAGGCCTCACGCACGACTGTCTCCAGCCGTACTAAATGGTCAAGAGTGGACCGAGACGAACGATACCCGCATTGGTTCACATCTAGATGTTTGTTTAGTTCAAGGAAATACATCAGTCTTCTGTTAATTATTCGTTCAAGAGTCTTTCCAAAGCAGCTAGTCAAAGCAATAGGCCTATAACTATCCGCACAGGATGGCTCCTTACCGGGATTGAGTATGGGTATGATTGTTGCCATTCTCCAGTCCAATGGAAAGTAGCCCTCGAACCAAATACGATTAAAAAGGTATAAAACAATATCGAGTGTGGAAGGATGGAGATGTTGAAGCATATAGTAATGAATGCCATCTGGACAAGGAGCTGATGACTTAGAGTTTTGGAGCACCATGTTCAGTTCATGTAAAGTAAAAGGGGCATTATAAGCTTCGCGTTCACCACCGGATGTTTTCAGTACCATACTTTCAGCTTTCCTTTTATGTTGCAGAAATGCAGGCGAATAGTGCTGCGAGCTGGAAATAAATTCAAAATGCTCGCCAAGGATGTTGCCCTGCTCTTCAAGATTGCTTGGGCATTTTCCATTTTAGAAG
>JABSTQ010006067.1:0-54868 GCA_013358835.2 Ixodes persulcatus
GGGGATACATCGATTTTTTTTTTTGTTCGTTAAACGGTTTGACAGATACTGACTGCCCACAGCAGGCTCCTCATCACGTGGTCAGTGCTGGCGTCCTTATCAACCTACTTTATTGCACTGACGTTTGAGCGCGACTCGCCTAATTGTGATTGGTCAACAGATCGCTCATGGACCATATGGGCCACCCTCCTCGCTCCACAGCGTTGCTCTATTTGTGCTGCCATGTGATTCATTAGAGTATAGTTGGGAACATAGCCATGGTTAATAGTGCACAAGAGCAACCGTATAGATTCTTCCCCCCCCCCCCCCCCCCCTTTATTGTAGCAACTTGCCGGAACAGCTGGACGATCCAGAACTCCATGGCCGATATATGACGCAAAGATATCTATGCGCGACACACCTTCAAAACTTTGCCGCGGCGCCGATTTTTGATCGGTATCCAAGCATGCGAAGGCACAGAGACGCAGCACTTCGGTGCCAAGGAAGCTTTAATTACGCCGCGAGACCGGCGAAACTTGCTTTCGACGAGTTGTGCCTTTACATATGGCTTCAGGTACATTGCACTCGCAAACCACATCCACACGGCGTCCATTCTTGATCATTATCCAGCCATGCGAATGCACAGAGACGCAGCACTTCGGCGTGCCAAGGAAGCTTTGATCATGCCGTGAGACCGGCGAAACTTGCTTTCGACGGGTTGTGGCTTTTTCCTGCGGCACTGCGCTTTCGTAAAAATTGCCTTGTGCTCTAAACGGCAAGTCTCGCCGCTTACACAGGGTTTTAAACAAACCTCGATGAATGACGACGAACGAGTAGAAAACGCGTCTTCAGCAAGCTGCCACCGGCCTCTGCAACGCTAGCAAAAACACAATTTTGCTGCAAGATGGACGTCCGGTGGCTGCACTTGCGCTGCAGCGACCAAGCGAAGATGTGCGATACAGCTATTGTCATAGAGATCAGTGGTTAGGAGCGTCTCCATTTTCGTTTCTTACTCTAAAAGGAACAAGATTTTTATCATGTGCCAAATGGTTATCAGTAATCAAAAGTGTGTGTATAATTAGTTTACTTTTCCATTTGGAAGGATAATGAAAAAATTAAAGACCAAATTTTTTTTTTTTTTGTAATGAGCTTCCTTACACTGCCACCACTTAGCGGCGTGAAGAAGTGGACCGTATGGGTTAACACGCGTACCAGTGATACACACGTGACGAAACAAGTGAAACCGCAGAGTTTCATACATCTGCAGCTCCGAATTAGCTTCTTTTTGTTACAAGCCGCCTCAGACTGCCGCCGCAAAGCAGCGTGAACTGGTGGACCGAATGGTCCACCTGCTCACACATATCCAGGGTTGTCCCTAGTGCAAAAAGCCTTTCCCTAGCGCGGTCGGTTTGGAAGCCGCGGGACATGCAGCCACAACTAAAAAGTCGCGACGCAACTTCGCGTCGTTCGCTCACCCATCATTCGCTTATGTAATATTGTAACTGCGAAGAGAAGTGGAAAAAGAGCAACGAAACTAGAAAAAAAGGAAGACGAGGGGCACAGGACAAGGACTAAAACGTTGGGGAGACCTGGAATAAACCGTTACAATATAGACCCAGCGTCAGCTAATGTACTTACAAACAAGCTTCCTTTAAGTGGGGCAGCTGACATTTTACAAGTTTCTTCAGGACCGCCGCTGTGATGTCAAGTTTCCGTTCTGATCACAGGAGTGCGAAGTAGAGGGCTCGCATTCTGGGTGTTTTTTTCCCAAATAAATATTTGGGGTGTCGCTCATAAATATGGCAACTTTTGCTTTCCTTCAGGGCAAAGTGTTTTAGCGAAATGCCAGTGGCATCCAAGATTTACAGGAGGCCCTTCTCGGAGTTCACCCACCAGATTCGTCCATTTAATATTTTGAGTGAACTTCTGCTTTGTGGCATATTAGCTTTCGTAGGCAAAATGCAGCAGTATAATTATATGCAGAGCCATACTCATATTTGCTGTGTAGCCTCTAAAGAAAAAGATAAGAAAATATATTGAATTCATACTAATCTGCACCCAAGCATATCGGACACTCGTGGAAAGGATACAGACCAGCAGGTGATGACTAAACGACTCAATTTTCGCGAGGACTTAACTTTCACAATTTTTGTGAATTGCCTACAATTTGCAAATAGTTCCCGTGAACAATTCTGGTAAAATATAAACACACTTGAAGCTATATTGATATCCCACTGCCTCGCGAAAATTATAACCCGCGAATAATTCCAAACTTCAGCTTTGACTTAAATCACAAAATATTGAGCCCGTGAAAAATAAGTCGTTTACAGTACGCACCTTCAGTAAAATGCTTCAATCAGTACAGGCATTAACTTCTAATGATGAAACTAGATATGTATGGTTTCTTTGGATGCAGGTGCTTGCAGTATGTTTCTGCAATTGTGTCAAACTAACAGTTGCAGCATCATTGACAGAGATGTATATTAGTTGTGTCCACTGCTTAGAAACATCAATATTACGGACTACTGCCTCATGGAGCAGTTGACGCGTGCAGAGGTCATTATAAGTTGTCGGTGTTGGAGCTGGATGTTATATATGCGATAAGATTTGCATGCACATAATGCTACCACGGGAATTAAATGTAACTAAAGGCAGATTACTGTTATTGGACTTCTTTATTTCTTGCTCTTTTATAAATCTCCAATCCAAAGCTCTCTACTCAACACCACCCACTATGCACTATAGTATTTAACAATCGCACTGCACTTGCATGTATGCTGGGTGGAAGCCTCCTGTTCCAAAGGCTACGTAGGCTGGTACAGGGGCACTCCTATGTGCTGTACGGAGGCCCTGCCTACCCTATGGGGCCCCTCCTTCTCAAGCCCTACGGAACGACAGGAGCCACTGCAGCTCAGCTACACTTCAACAAAGAAATGAGCATCGTCCGACAAGCTGTCGAATGGGGGTTCGGGAAGATTGTGGCAGAATTTGCTTTTGTGGATTTAAAAAAAAAAAAAAAACCAAAAGATCCTTAAGCAGCGAGTTGCTCGCATGTATAAAGTGGCTACACTGCTCACCAATTGCCACACTTGTCTGTATGGCAGCCAGGTCACAAGCCTTTTTGACCTGGACCTTCCTACGCTGCAGGAGTATTTAAACAGTGTTCCAACTGTTTAAGTTATACGACTTTGATTGCGCCACAGCTCTGGCACGGTAAAAACTTTTTTTATTTTTTCATGCGAGGCGATTGAAATGAGGTACCACAAGGGAAAGCTACCTGCTCGTTAGTCCAATCAATTGCCTGCGTTGCGTCACCTGACCCCACTGTGTCCAATAAATTTCCTGTGTTTCATCACCTGACTCCAGATGAAAAGCCCGTCTTTGTTCTGTAGAGCCCATATATTTCACTGCCATCTTAAAGGAGCTGTGCAACGATTCCTGGACTTTGCATAAACAACTGTGGGAGTGGATTTCTGACACTTCTTAAGTAAATAACAGAAAACCAATTTGTCTGTTTGTCCGAGTTTTTATTTAAACAAAATGACAAAGCCTTTGGCCTTTCTTAACTCATGCACCTACTTCCGAGTCACGTGCCCATGATATAAAAGGACACTCGTGCTTCCAGTAATGTTCTCTCCCTTGGTTGTCCCTATTCCTAGCATTGGTCTAACCTAGTTGTGCGTTTAGAAATTGTGTTCAATGATGTCTATATCACAGTTGTGACGTTTTGTCTTTGTAAAACAACTTTGTAATGGAAAACCTTTTTAGTATTTTGGTGTCCCCCCTAGTACTCCCATCTTTGTGGGGTTGGCAAGTCTAAGAATTACGGCAGTGTAGTGCACTTGGTATTAATAAAATGCTGCGGTACTTTATGAGAAATTAACAGCACAAAACGACGAGGAAGGATAGACGAGTGAGACAGGATAGAGCACTACTGACAACTGATATTTAATGCAACACAAATATAAAGGCAAAAAAGAAGCTAAGGATGTTACCAAAAAACATAGAATGAAGCCCCCCCCCCCTTCCCCTCAAAGAAAAAACGTATGCTATACCTTCTCGCCCAACTGTCGACATTACTATAGGTTAATCCCATTTTCATATTAAAAAAAAATATGTATTTCCGCATTTCGTCTTTGTGCCTTTGTTTCGTCTTCCTCTTTGCAAAGAGATGATCTTGATGTTGTGGTACTCCTGTTTTATTGCATATACTCAATTCTTGAGTTGCCTCGAAAGGATCTCGAAAAGCAGGCGCTGCTCCTCTACTTGCAAACGCCGTTCCTCTGCCTTGTCTTCTGCCTCCTCTTCGTGCTTTCGCTGCTCTAGCGCAAAGCGGTTCTCATCAAGGGCGATCCTCCTTTCGTCAAGGCTGAGCTGACGCTCTTTCAGTACTCTTTCACTTTGATCCCGCCTCTCTAGAAATGCCACCACCTCGGACCGTGGCGTCCTTCCTGCAAAAAAAAAATGCCATAAGGTCAAAACTAAAAAAAAAAACAGAGAAAGAAAATTAGCTCTATTTTATAAATAAATGGCATGTTACCTTAAATAGTTTGTGATGAATAAACAGTGCATGAGAGCAGCTTGGTTATGCGGCCTACAAGTTTGTGACATCACAGACTGCAGGTTGCAAACTACTATAAACGCTGTAATTTTTGTGGGATAAATTTGTTTGCGTATCAGGCCACAGTTTAAAAATTGGAATTATTTGTGGGCCAACATCTTTGTTTCTTTGAAAAATAATTGAAATTTTTATCACGTATCTTAAAGAGAAAGCACATATAATGATGTCACTATCGAATTCACTCCCCGGCTCTTCCATGAGCCATGGAGGCTGCTGTAGCATCGTGGCTGTTGCACTGCAAACATGTGCTCTCTCACTCGAGCTTTATTGCCCTGCCCGTACGCCTTTTCCTAAACGCAGTTTGATGCATTACTACTCAAGGAAACAGACACATCTGCTATACATGTCTCAGATCTGTTCAGCCGTACTGTGGGAGCGAAGAAAACTCTTTCCAACAGTCCAAGTGTCGCCAACGAATACCTATATGGTTTAGACCAATGTCCGAATACAAGTTCCTAACACAGATGAAAGTACAGCAAACTTGTAAACAGCTTACTAGAATTGTCTCCCATCCCTACACAAAAAAGATCTGGTGATTTAGCAGCAGACTCCTTTCTAACACACGACACCAGGATCAAGCAGACACTCAAGGAGAGCCAGTTGCAGGGGTTATTGAGGTACTCACCGCTTGCAGCTGGCCGCCTCTTCCTGGGTGGTGACGCCGAGATGTTGGCGTCTTGGGAGTGCGGCGACACTACATAGGTTGCATCACGGCTGCCACATGCCCCATCATTTGCAGCATTGTCCACGGTGGCGTCTCTGTCGGATGTAGTTGGTGGTGTGTTTAAGTATACACTTCTGAAATTTATGTTATTGCTATTACAGCTAGTTTGTTACAAAAATGTGTAGTTGCAATAGGAGCACAAAAGTAATAAATCACAATTATGTGTCACTTTAGAAGACCCCCTAGACATAGACTCGTGCATTCATTTTTCCACAGCGCTCACACAGAGCCAATCATTGTGACCTACTGAGGCAGCCTGGCAAATGACAGCCAAGCAGCAGCTTCGGCCAAAAATGAGGTGTGTACCATTGATTTAGCATAGCATGGCACCTGACACGCCATGCTTAGTGTGAAGGCACAGAAATAATTTTCTTTAACTAGGACAGCTACTGAGCTGTGATTTGCCGAGCCCTCTCAGTAGATCGCAATTGGTTTCCCTAATGCTTTGTAAGAAGGTGGTCATGTGGGCAAAAATTAACAGTGCAGTATTTAACATCCAGTGCAACGAGGTGAGGGGCTTAGAGTGATAAACTGGTATCCCGTTCACCAGGCAAAAGTGACCCCCACTTGGCTGCCGCCAAGTTGCACAATATTGACCACTAGACACAGGACCGTACCAAATTGTGAGACTTTTACGCAAAACTGAGCCGAGATTTGTATTGCGATCGTTGTACAAAACATAAACTATTTTTACAATACAGTTGGCCCCAGAGATCTGTGCCTAGCTCTGATAAAAACCCCAAATACAGCACCGCGGCTGTCGGCACCCTGCAGAGGCATTGCGAAGCTGCCCGAGTTTTTGTCGTAAAAGCACGTTTTGGGCTTAAAACAAAAGAAATGTAACTTATCTCGTTGGTACTGTTATTAAAAATCAATAAGCAATTATTTGGGCGCGGTACTTCATTAAAATCTAGACGTAAAACTATAAGGTCACGTGTCTAGTGGTCAGAAATGTGCAACATGGATAGCGGCGGCCAATTGGGGATCACTTTCAGCTGCGAGTATATCGCTGTAAAGCCCTCTACCTCGTTGATTCAGTGGTACTAGTCGCTGGACCTATGAGCTAGAGCTACTTCAGTGAACACCGAGCCAGAGCTGGGGAAATCCTGCATGGGATGCTTCGAAAATTGCCACGCTTTGGGAGCTGGGCTATTGGAACCAGCATGATTTCGCGTTATCAAAAGGGGCAGACGCAGGGGTTTTATTGGCATTCTTGATTTCAAAAAATGATCCAGCAGCACGGCTGATTGCAATCACGCCTTCGGTTGTCTGTATCAATTCAGAAGGCCGAGTTAAAATGTTTGTTGTATAATATCTATAAAATGTTATTTTTATCCGAAAAAGAAAGTTATTTATATTTAGAGTTTTAGACTAATTCTTCACACCAGCTTTCTGAGATGCTTCCTTAAAGCCAGATTAGACAGCGACAAGCATTGTCCATGGTGTTCACAAGCTGTTACTACACCTGCTAGGTCGCTCACAATCTTTATATGAATGACATTTCCCACAGTTGTGTTCTTGTCAGCCACTCCTCATTTGCCCAGGAGAATGCTTCCATGCATATTATTCAAACATATCGGTTTCATTCCTTGTGAACAGCCGATTTATTTAAGTCGACAAAAAGTCTCGGAATTACTTTTGTGCAGCAGTTTAGGCAGAGCAGGGGCTTGTTTCAAACACCTCCCAAAAGGTTTCTTAGGCAATTGTCCCCCACCACCGCAGTCACAATCACCAATGGCTGTCATCCCGCTTTACTTTCATACCGCGTAGAAAGGGCGAAGGAAGTGAAAGACTATCACTGGTGTTGCCTGAGAAACCAGTAAATATGGTATGTGGCCGGAATGGGTTTTCAATTGAGGCAATTCTGGCACTCAAATGCGGTTTCTAGTGACACGAAGTAAAGGTTTCGTAGAGTGCACATATGCTTTTCTCTTTCATTTTCTCAGTAATCGCACAATGACTGGACCATTTAGCTGTTGACTATGGTGCCAGAGAATTGCAGTTTGAGCTCAAAGTGTGAGCTGGGAGCATGGTCATGTGGTCCAAGTATAACTGTTTAGGGAGACATGAAATGTTCACATTGCAGTGTCGGGGTGAATGAATAATAGTGGCAGCTCAAGGTAGAACATAGTTACAGTTGCGCACGAAAAGGACGGGGACAGAGAAGAACATGTAGACAAGTGCACACGCACAACTATGTATTGACGAAAGATTTTCAATCTATACCAACTTGCCCAACTGTCTACATTACTATAGCTCAAGGTAGTCATTATCAGTATCAATTGTATGAATTTAGTCCGGAACTGCTTGTGTGTGCGGTTCAATGACGAGGGCAAATTGCAATCTAACCTAACCTCCCCGCCCCCACTTTTTTCAGCTCCCCTTTGTTGAACCCATTCCAAGCGATGGCAATGCTACTGTTGAGACCGGTTGTAACGAAGTCGGTTATAACAAAATAGCGGCTACAGTGAAGCGATCACGATTTCCCATTCTCTTTTGCACTTCGTTAATCGAAGTCGCTTATAACGAAATAGCGGATATAGCAAAGTGATTTCCGATTCCCATTGACTTCGTTATAACCGGTCTCGGCAGTACCAAACATTTGTACCAACACCCAAAACCCGTCATTCTAATCGTCCCTGCTGCAGATTCATGCCTAAAGCCAGGGTCACACTGGTTACACATCATACAAAATACTGTCTGCAGACATGTTCTAAATTGAGTCACTACCTGAATTGCTTGCCTCGTGGCAAACGAAGCACTGATGTTGCAGTGACCCGTTTTAGAACATGTTGGCAGACAGTTGTTTTGTACGACATATAAGCAGTGTGATGCCGGCTTTACAAGGCAGAAAGGACGATTATTTTCTTGTGTCCATCCCTTCAATAACACATTCGGTTGTTTCTAATAGCCCGGCTTCCAAGGCAAGACAATGCTTGAAGTGCCGAAGTTGGGATTTTCAGTGCTTTGGATGGCGTTCTGTTGTAGTAGCTGATATGTCCGGCGCTTGTACTACCGGTATGGAATTTAACGTGAACGGCGGAATGTGAGGGTGCAGATCTTACCAAGATATGTTCGACCTTCGCTCGGCACATACGAGCTTCCACGTTATACCGCCGCCGAGGTGTATCTCTTTCCAATAAGCCTTGTACAAGCAGGCCGATAAATTTATTCGCCCCCGGAATTGATATGCCTGGCACATCGCTGGTCAACAAAGAGGGTCAATGAGCAATTTCTCAGTTTTACACACGAGTCCAATGATAGCTACGCAAGAAAGCTTGCACATTCCTTCTTAAATAAGTGAGCAGTCTCATTTGGGCAATTGCAGCATTTGAGACTTGTTTCTTCTATTTGCTCACAGGCTACGGTTGTGCAAGGAAACTAATTTAATTTCTCGTTGATAAACCATTACTACTTTGCAAGGACAGTGCTTGCCAGCTTTATCACCAGGGCCTCAGCGTGGTTCTGGTGACTCACGTCAATGAAGCCCTACAAGACTGCCTTGCTCGAACTGCCTCAGCTTTCATTCAACACTTGCGGTACACCAGGGGCGATACAAATGTATTGCGATAGTATTTCTGAAATACATTTCGTACCTGTATTTCGGTATCACAGTACATCTTTTTCACCAGAATCTGTTTTTCTGTATTTGCTACGTGTTTGACACCAATGCAAGTGCAGGCACTACTGCCCAAGCAGTCGCAGATCATATCATCTACCTACTCGGTTTGCTTGACGTGCAAGTGGGCGACAAGGCGGGGACGTAGGCCCCTTCGGTGACAGAGCTTCCAGCATACCGCCAGCTATCCACAGAAGCTTTGGATGCGTTGAGCGAGGGTCAAACATATTTTAGTGGGACCTACACCCTCGGACTCTGCACCCTGTCATTAGTTTCAAAAAGCACTCTAGGTACCGCTGCATGTGTCGAAAGCCATGGCTCCACCGTTCGCGTTCCATTCCGTGCCACTAGTACTTTATTCTGCAAATGAGTCACATAAGGCATGTGCACACAAAGATTTCAATCATTTGAACTTTTTATCTTTACCATGACACCGGAAGATCTGACATCCACATTATCTGGCACCCTCTGGCATGTGTTGTTGTTTTGACAATAGATCAGCTGGGTGCATAGGGTTGATGCCCAGGCACAGTCTTTACGCTGCCGAAGTTAGCTGCCATGAACGGAAGGAAAGACAAATGAGACAAATTCCCAACACTTTTTCCCGTGCAGAAATAAGCTCCAACCTTGCAAATAATTGTAATGAGTTGTAATTATATTCCAAGTTTTGAGACTAGTGATTCCAAAAGAAGATAAATTACATTTAATTTCTCAGCCTACTCAATTACAAGTATAAATCCTTACCCCTGCATGGTTGACTGGCCACCGGACTCACACATCTGCGACAGCAGGCTGCGGGCTGGTGACTATGCCTCTCCTGAAACGAGTACAAGAAACATTAATTCATACGCATTACTTGTAATATTAGGTGCCAATAATTCTGGGGAATCCCCTAGGTGGAGTGGACTTAGGAAAATAGTCAATGCAGTTCCATCAAACTGGGGAGCTACTCGTGCTTTCCAGGCAACCGGTGAGCCTCTGAAAAAGTCCGCCTTTTTCGGGGATAGAAAGCGGGACCTTTTCAAGACTACTGGAGTGCTCTACCAACTGTGTTCAATAAGCATTAAGTGTCGGTAGAGCAAACGGATGTTGTGAATGGCTAACCAGCGGTCAGTGTAAATGTGAATATTCAGAGGAAATCTCCTAGGTGGAGTGAATTTATTAAAATGATCTCTATTCAGAGGGCGCAAGCTCCACTTTATTTACAAGCGATAACCATAGGAATGTCTGCCATGCCGAGACTCGTGGCAGTGATGCAACGCCGTGTGACACGGATTACGAGACCTGCCCGAACGGCGAGACTGGCTGGGATCACAGCGGCAGCAAAATGGATTTTTAGCAGCTCATTTTTTTTTTTTTTGTTAATAGTGGTGATAAAGATTTGTTTGTTTTTAAACCGGAAAACGTCTTTCTGTCACCACAAGTTCATGGCAAACCTTTCGAAAACACTGAAAGTATTTTGTCGCAAAAAGTTCCTAGTCGGTTTGAACCCAAACATCCAGGGATTGTCAAATCATTGCTGAGAATCGAGCACACCAGAAAGGCTGCTGCCTTACACAGAAGTGGCTACACAACTGTATGCTGCTACAATATCCATTACCATCGAAACTGGAAGTGGTGGCTATCGACCCTATTGTCCCAGAGTTATGTGTCGCAAGCTTTTGCTCTACGTGACCCTAGATGTGGTGCCCTGAAATACACAGCCACCAATGCCCCTTACTGATATTCAGTAAAAGGCATTGGTGACAGGAGTATGTAAAAAGATGTCCAGTCTGTCAAAACGATCGGAAGCCGGCAGCAGAGCCACTGCTTTTAACTCCTCTGCTTGAGAATTCGTGGGACACCATCGGCATCAATCTCTTCACATTGGAAGGAAGAACCTACATAGTAATAAAGTGGTAATTTGAGCTAGTTTCACTACATAGTAATGATAGACTACTACTCCAGATTCTTCGAGTTGGAGCAGCTAAAAGGGACAACGACAAAGGACATCGCTTGTGTCCTGGAACCACTCTTCGCATACTTTGGAGTACCAAGAACAAGCCGCAGAAACGACGGTCCACAGTTTGCTTCCGCAGATTTCAAACAACTTGTACAATGATGGGCAACAAACCACGTGACTTCAAGCCCGTACTATGCTCAGAGTAACGGCATGGCGGAGCGTGCTGTCCGGACAGCGAAACAGCTCCTGAAGAAGTCTACAATCATAAACCTGGCGCTCTTGTCGTACAGAGCAACACCAGTGGTTGAACGATTCTCACGCAGCGAGCTGCTAATGAGCCATCACCTGAACATGATGGTGGCAGCCACTTCCAAGGTGCTCACACCAGAATGGAAAGACAGCAATTTCAGACAGAAGAATGAGACGTACTGAGCACAGATCAAATACACCTACAATGTTTGTCACAGGATGTGCAGCCTTGAATGTCTACCTCCAAAAACGGTATTGTGCATTCTGACTGGTGCGGCATCCTACGAAACTGACACGCAGACTGCGACTGAACCAAGGTCCTGCATAACAGACATCAACAGGACTGACTCGAAGCACAGGAAAACATGTGCAGCCGGCAGCAATCACAAGAAGTAGACGTTTGCATTGACCGATTAGACCTGTAGTCTGTAGCCACAATAGTTCACCACTTATTCCGAGGAAAGGGGGTGTCGTCGGATATACATACTTCTCACGGACGTCACAGTCGGTGCTTATGGGATACGTCAGTTCCATTACCAGGTACTGACATAGTTTCGGTTTCGGAATCGGCGCCGGTAACTTTGGCCGCTGCTGCGCTGGCTGCGTCGCTACGGCATTTGCGGCACACACAGTGCACATTTTTTTCTTCCGGTGTAGGGTCGCAGTCGCAGTGGTACAGTCATGACGAAGTGCGCAATGTTCGGCTGCCAAAGCAGAGGCAAGTCCTCTGCACTGCAGAGTAACACACAGCCAAATGTAGGGCTACACCGTTTGCCAAAGATGACAACGCGACAGTGTGAGCGTACAAAGCTGCTGTCCGAGAAACGCCGAAGCCTCTGGCTTGCTCGCATACATCGGAAGGATCTTAAAAACCTGAACAACGTCCGCGTCGGCGATCGTCACTTCATTACCGGTAAGAAATATGTTGCTCAACTGTATGTGGATTGCTGGATGCTTCTGTTCACACCCTGTGCGCATTGCCATAGCGGCCGAAGCAGTGTTTGATGTCTGGTAGTGTCACGCTGCAAGGATTTGCTTTTACCTTTCTCACAGCATTTCTGTAATTGTATAGTGTTTGTAGCACACTTGTGTTGATGGTGTTGCGGCGGCGGCACCAGGTTTACTCAGCTAAAATGCTGCGAATTTTAATGTGGCAAGTACGGGCACCTCTCTTCGTTTGCAGGCAAACCTTTGGTTCTTCGACTCTCATTAACACGCTTGTTTTATTGCCTGTCAACTCGCCTCGTTCAGCACGACGATACGTTTCGATGGGAGGCACATCGCTGCCAGAATCTTCTCCCATCCACTCGTGAAATGGTCATGGGCATCCAGGCCTTGAAGGCCTTCATCTGTTGCAGCGACACGTAGTTCGTCAACAAAAACAGGTAGTTAATTATGTCCACATGCGTCGTGGCTGGCAGCACGTCCGCATCTGGAGTGGTGTCCGCGCCGACGCATAGCGTGTACGGATCGATGCCGTCACACATCTTCACTTTAGACTTGCACTGAGCCCGCGTGGGGCTCACAAGCTCTTCGAAATAGGAAGAACAGAACTCATGAATCGAAATAGGAAGAACAGAACTCATGGTGAATGGCTTTCGTCATCGCGGTGTACGGGCGATACAAATTCCGTAGAGAAGTCGCAATCCAGCGGCGCACATGCAACGGCGGCAGCGTCCGTGTCTGCTTCAAAGCACCTGGCAATGGCGGCCGGCGGGCGGGAGTAGAGGAAGTGACGTCACGTGAGAACTAGGTATAGGAAGACTGGCCATTAAGCGCAGCGCCACGCCGCGGCAAGCAACAGCTGAGGCGCGATAGGCCTAAGAGAATGCGGATATAACAAAATAGCTACCAGTGTAGTGGCCCTAAAGATTGCTTCCTGCCCATTACCAATTATCCTCAAATAGATTAAGGGCAGACAACATCTCAAGACGTCGGTACACTGTGGTGGTGATTGTTCTCACCTATCGCTTGCCTGGAAAGTAGTATTAGTGGAAAGTTTCTACTTCTTTGAAAATATGCCACCAGCAGTGAACCCACAGTCAGGTTTCGGATGATATCTAGTTTGTATTGCCATTGTTGATATCAGGCACGTAGCCAGGATTTTGTTTTGGGGGCGCCCGCCCATAACAAAATGCTGTATGAGGGGGGATAGGAGGTCCCAGCATAATGGCAGATTTCGGGGGGGGGGGGGGGGGCGGGCCCCATGCCTCCCCCCCCCCCCCCCCCTGGCTACGTGCCTGGTTGATATGGATTCTTTGGTTCAATATATGACAGAAACTATACAAAAGGCATGCAGTCATTCTGTAAGAGTTCAATTTCCTCTATCGTAGTAGATGGAAGGGTGGGGCCCTTACATCTACTTGTTAAAGCCTTATCTATGCACTGACATTTCAGTGGAACGAGATTCAGCTTTAAAATTTAGTATTCGACTATATAGCGTCATGATTAACACTTACCATTCTCGTCCACCTGGCGATCAGCTGCTGCTGCAAGATGTTTTTCATATGAAGCAGCGGTGGCAACGTCTCTCATCGCGTGTGCCGCGCGCACTTGGGCAGCCGCACTCAACCGCGGACTGGCGGCCTGCGTTCTCTCCGTGCCCGTGGTACCCGCACGACTTGTGGCGGCCTGCCTTGGCAGCACTTTCGGCAGGTGTCTGAATTCTCTGGCCAAGTCTGAGATCTCCTGAAGTAAATTTTCTTTTTTCGCGTATCGCTCCTCGGTCCCCGACCTACGTTTCGAGGAAATCAAAAGGAAAGTAAATGGTTGTTTGATTTTTCTTCTGAGTTCCACACGAACAAAAACAGAATTATAAATTACTTGCGCAGATTCGTGCGGTCTTGACGGCGAAACTGGGCTATCAAGAGATCGCATCGATCCCGGACGGCGCGGACGGTAAACGCGTTGCCGGCTGCTTCATTTAGTTTTCTCGTAACCGCGCCCCAGCGCGCCCAGTCAGAAAAGGGATTGATGTCCTGAACTGCACTGAGAAGTAGGAGGTCATCTTCGATAGAAAACCGCCTCCTTGAAGCGGGCAGCGGCGGAGAGATGCTGTCTACGTCGTCCATCTTGTCCAACTTCCGGCAACGTCTCTCGGCGTCTCGGCGACTGTCGCTGGTCCTCGCGCGGTCTCGGCGACTCTCGCGAAGTCTCGCGAGGCCTCGCCCTTCGCTATTTCGTGTGCTCGTAGCGAAGCCCTTCGCAATTCCGCAAAAGCGCGCTAGCTACGCGCATGCGCAGTAGTACAATCCTCACTGAGATAACGTTGCGGGATAGCGGGAACGGTCTACTACAATTCCCTATTAAAGGGATACTACAACGAAATTTCGGCGCTTATTTTTTGGTCTATATGTGCTCAAAAGAGCAGTATCACATGGAACATACCAATATCTTGTTAAAAAAGTCTCGAAAAGGAATTTTAAAACGAATTAAACGATTAGCAAAGAGCACCTGGTGGATGTCGCTAACGCCTCGTTTGTAATGCTCGTCTAGGAACCTTGACAGCTAGTGACGGAGGTTGTCTCGCCTCCGGCCACGACGAAAGAAGGGGGCAAGGAGGAACTCCCCTCTTCCCGAGAATTCCTTTTGTGTGTCGCAGAAGTCGCTATTGTCCCCCTACAAGATTATAGAAGATTAACCCGTCACTCAAAATTCGTACAAAAGCAGCCGCTTCGGTGGCTGGAACGACTAGGCCATCCTTTCGGCGTCAGCCTCGCCGTAGCTTTGCTCGTCTCGAGACGAACTACGTCACGATTGCGTTGGATGTCACGTGCTCTAAGCTGGGCCTTCTCCGAGCGCTTGCCAGAGTGGGCCGTTTATAACGAAAAATACAGCCACCAGGATCAAAATACAAACGTGCGATTGTCATTTACGGATATTGTGGATCATATTCAACCTATTTTTGAACACGACGGGAATATTTCAAATTTCGTTGAAGTATCCCTTTAAGGTCACGTAACGCCCGTGGCTGTAGTGAAGTGTAAGCTCCAGGCGCGTGAGCTCCAGGCGCGTAAGCTCGTAAGCGCCGATCGCGTATGCGCCGATCGCGTATGCGCCGATCGCGTAAGCGCCGGCTGCGTAAGCGCCGATTGCGTAAGCTCGGTTCGCGGAAGCGCCGGTAGCTGAAGCTGACGTGACCTGACGTCCTTGACGTCCTCCTCGACGACGTCCTAAAGGACCTTCTTGAAATCGTATTAGAGGTCGTCCTAGAGGTCGTCTTAGACGTCGTCTTTGACGTCGTCCTATAGAACGCCGTCCGCGACGTCATCCTTGAAGTCATCAAAGACGTCGTTGATGTAGTCCTCGCCGTCGTTGACGTTGTCTTCGACGTCGTCCTAGACGCCATCCTTGATGTCGTCCTCGATGTGTATACGTCATATTACAGCCATTTCATTACCGTACCATTTCCCTTCCTAATTGTTTTCACTAACGATGTTCCTGTAGAGCTTGCACATTCCATCGGGTTTGATTAAATGAACAAAACTTCATTCATTTCTTTTTCGTTTTTTTTTTTTCTCGTGCACATTACGCCAATGCCCGTCACAGTCTAAAAACCTTCACAAGGACCCATGACATCCATCTCCGACAGCAGGTCATTAACTGCCTGAATGCTGTTGACATTTAGAGCCTTCACCACTGATCCCTATGCATATGCAGTGCAGTTGATGTTTTTCTTGTTGGTGGAACACAAAAGAAACTTTTGAGATCACAGTGTATCGCCATTTGGCGCACACACGGAGAACGCTAGGACGTCCAGGGTTATCTGGATTACGTGTTTTGCGCAGTTCTTGCTTGGAATTTTTTCTCATACTCTCCAACTTTTTTATTTTTTGGCTGTCGCTCTGCGTCATTGGCGGGGTTGAAACAGTGTGTCCATATGAATGAGGTCGTCCGGGTTTTGCTTGCCTGGCACGGTGCCATTCGACCTGGTCAACTTCCTCTTTGATGGCAGTTTTTCGAGAGGTACGCGGGGACATTGGGAAATAAAGTTAGGATCGCATCAGCAGTCAGGCAAGGGCGACCCCGTTTTTTTTGTTTTTTTTTTTACTGTTTCGCTGTTGATTACGTGCGTATAGAAAAGTTGTAGACAATGAATCTTTCATCGAAATGGGCTTCACAAGTTGCGGAGCTCTTTTCGTGTGGCTTGTACGCTCTGGGATTTAGCGCTGCCAAACCTGACGTGCGCTTGTCGTCGTCATGAACGGCGAAAAGGGAGGCTTTCTTTTCTTTCTCGCAAAAACGTCCCCGTGGTGCATCCGGGAGCAAAGTATTGTGTTTGCCGGTTTGTCATCACTGTAGTCTGTACGCATGGCGCGTCATCTTTCCGGGAAGTGCACCAGAAAGGAGTACTTCTAGCGACGTGAAAGAGCCTTTCCCGGCGCGGCATCTGCAATTACCATCTCAGAGTTAATGAGCACCCCACCTATCGTCGTCATGATATAGTAGCGCGCCGCCGCACACGGAGAAAGCTGTGCAATGCTGACACCTTCCCCTTCTAGCCATCGTAATCGTAGTGTCATATTTTGCTAGCAAAGGTAGAATTCAAACGTGGAATACACACATTATTTCCGGAGAAAAATTAATGTGCTTAGAGATTTCTTTTTATTTCGATTTATAGGAAAATTATTTTTCGAGTTCCAAAATTGAATTTAATTATATAGTAAAGATGCATATGCTAACTAAACAAATGCGTAAACATTAGTTCTACTTCTTTTGGCGACGGTGACGGCAACTCAGCTCACCCGCACTCTCAAGGGCATTCCACCGCGCCGCGGTGGTTCCTGCTCTCTGCCTCCGCGCCAGCTGTGCGACGCTCCTATTGGTATGAAGCGCTGACGTCAGCACGCATCAACATATCCCCATTTTCCCACCTTACTTCTGGTCAAAATGTATATTGAGACGAAAGGTCGATCGAGTCAAACTGTCCAACCGGTCACGTGAGACGTGGGTCATAAACTCATAATGTCAAAAGAGTCAAAATGTTCATCGGGTCCTTTTTCTTTATTTCCAAATTTTGGAAATCCGACAAAATATATTCCTAAACAGGGTTCAACTCGGAACCAGGAAAACAAGTGACTAAGAGCTCTGGAACCACAAGCGTGCGAAAAATAATGTGGTCTTTGAAACTTTATCTTTTCACATACACGTTCCATGCCACGCTTTTATCGGAATTTGACTAGTTGATCCAGTGTCGAAGTGTCCTAGGACGAATTCCCCTATGTGACCGATACCCTGCTATGAGTTGCCTTTTACAGCGACGACCTTATGAGCTAGGATCTGAAGGAAAATGCTTCCTCACGTGTCAACAGAAAGCTCCCCATTGGTCGTAGCAAGTATGAATAAATAAAAATAAAAGAGGGGGCAACCAGCGTGAGTCAGCCTTGGCATTATTAGATAGGTCATCATCCCTTGTTATCATCTCTAAGCACCTTCCCCGAGGTCGTCCTAGAAGTGGTGCTTGAGGCCGTCTAAGAGGTCGTCCTAGGCGTCCTCCTCTAAGTGTCGTCCTCGAGGTCGTCCTTGAGGTAGTCCTAGACATCGTCCTCGAGGTAGTCCTAAAAGTCGCCCTCGAGGTAGTCCTAAAAGTCGTCCTCGAGGTAGTCCTCTAGGCGTCATTCCCGAGGTCGTCCTAAAAGTCGTCCTTGAGGTCGTCCTAGACGTCGTCCTAGACGTCGTCCTCTAGGAATCGTACTCGAAGTTCACATGGATGGGCTCTACAGTTTTTTTGTCGAATTGTCTTTCAACGAACGCCAGCCTCCTATGCCCCACTAAGTAAATTGGAAGTTCAGCTTAAGGTTCTTTTGTACTTTGTTGTGCCGGTGGACTTTGCGGTGTGATAAAGTGTAACGTTGCTGGAGGCAACGATGTGCCATTTGTTTTGGAGCTCTAGTTTAGAAGTTTCTGCTACAAACCTCATTATGTGCAGCTTGTTCACTTTCAGCCGAAGCTGAAAGCTGAGCATTAATGTTCTAAATTTCGAAATTAGGACAGCGGCGAGAAAAATGTTGCCCATCATTTGGAGCCGGGAAAGTGTTCTCGAGTTCGTTTTTTTTTTTTTTTTAACCTTTGTTTTTACTTATTCTTGACATTATCTTATGTAAATGACAAAACTTTTACAGTGAAGGCCCGTTCACATTCTTGCGACCTCTTAAAGGACACATGCAAAGAAAAAAAAAAACATTTTTTTTAAACAGCTTAGATGGAAGAAGGATATTATAAAACGATTTTACAACGAAGAAAAAAATTTTTAGAGCTATATTTACGGCGCTATACGAATTTGTAGTTGGCGCCCGCCGGAGCCGCCGCTGGTCACGTGGTAGGCCCGCGCGCCACCGCCCTGCGTCGCCGGAGCCGTAAAGCGACGCCGCCGCCGCACGCTGAGCGTTGTGCGAACGCCGCTTCAACGCGTTTCTCCACGCCGCCGTCGCCGCCGCCGCATAAGTTCGTCTGGTTCGGGGCGCCGCCGCCGTCATTTGACCGGCGCACAGGTCTATCACGTCTGCTTGCGCTTTTTCAGGAGTTTCCTTTGGGCTCTAAAAGTTACTTACTAATCTTAGTTTTTTGTTATACTTGAAATAAAGATGAATAAGTTACTTTTAGAGGCCATAGGAAGCTTCCGAAAGAGTGCGAGCACCACGTGACAAATATGGGCCCGTCACGTGATAAATAAGGGCCACTTTTCTGCGGCGCCCGCGGGCGCCAACTACAAATTCGTATAGCGCCGTAAATATAGCTCTAAAAATTTTTTTTCTTCGTTGTAAAATCGTTTTATGATATCCTTTTTCCATCTAAGCTGTTTAAAAAAAAATGTTTTTTTCTTTGCATGTGTCCTTTAAACCTGGGTTCCTTAAAACTTCTTACAACCAGAGGACATACTGGGGCCATCTATTGGGTAGCAGTGTAAACTCGGCGGTGAGGGCATATTTTTTTGTTTCTCTCGCGCATTATCCTTCCTTTCTTGGCTCGAAAAACTTTTGTTAATGTTATAAACGAGCCTTTTTATGGGTATTACGCACATTTGACCTCGGAAATCCCGCAAAACCTTCGCTCTTGTGAAATGCAGTTCCAGGGTCACCGCATAGATGGCACCACAATGCCAGTGTGTTCCCTCGTTTTAAAAACATTTAAGAAGTTTTAAAGGACACATGCAAAGAAAAAAAAACTTTTTTTTTAAACAGCTTAGATGGAAAAAGGATATCATAAAACGATTTTACAAGGAAGAAAAAAAATTTTTAGAGCTATATTCACGGCGCTATACGAATTTGTAGTTGGCGCCCGCGGGCGCCGCGGAAAAGTGGCCCTTATTTATCACGTGACGGGCCCATATTTGTCACGTGGTGCTCGCGCTCTTTCGGAAGCTTCCTATGGCCTCTAAAAGTAACTTATTCATCTTTGTTTGAAGTATAACAAAAAACTAAGATTAATAAGTAACTTTTAGAGCCCTAAGGAAACTCCTGAAAAAGCGCAAGCAGACGTGATCGACCTGTGCGCCGGTCAGATGACGGCGGCGGCGCCCCGAACCAGACGAACTTGTGCGGCGGCGGCGACGGCGGCGTGGAGAAACGCGTTGAAGCGGCGTTCGCACAACGCTCAGCGTGCGGCGGCGGCGTGGCTTTACGGCTCCGGCGACGCAGGGCGGCGGCGCGCGGGCCTACCACGTGACCAGCGGCGGCTCCGGCGGGCGCCAACTACAAATTCGTATAGCGCCGTAAATATAGCTCTAAAAATTTTTTTTCTTCGTTGTAAAATCGTTTTATAATATCATTTTTCCATCTAAGCTGTTTAAAAAAAATTGTTTTTTTCTTTGCATGTGTCCTTTAAGAGATCTCGTCTCTCTCAGTCGTACTCGGTCGCAAGAGTGTGAACGGGCCAACTGTGAAGCATTTTTTTTTTCTATCAAACCATAGATACTACCAAACACAGGCCGTTGGGAGCGGATACAACCTTGTTTTTCTGAGCGCTAACATGATTAAAATTTGCCAGGACGCAAGTCCAGCGTTTCGATACCAGAGGCGAGGGTTTCACAAAAAAACAAAGCGCTTTATCTTAATGTTCAACTAACGGCCAAAAGAGGCCGTACATACTGTGAATTCGAGTTTTTCTTTATTTTTCGCAAGTTCAATATTTGGCAAATTTCTCTAACGAACTTTCAAAATTAAGGGTGGTATACTGCGTATTCATTAGCATGGGGTGAATGATTCACGGGAACAGTTGTTCGTGATTGTTTTCAAATTGCAAAATTTCTGAAACTGAAGTCAGCAAACGCGTCGTATTTTGTCGTTGACATGTACTGAAAATCGCTCACACCTTTTAAAACTTCTACCAGTTCTTCTTAAAATTCGGCATCTTGTTTCAATCAGGCACGTTCTGGCGGAGGTTGAGCGGGCCGTAATGTTTGTTTTATTTTTCGAATGGAAAAGGTTGTTCTCTCCTAAACATCCGGTACAAGAAAGTATAGTTTTTAAGAAAATTAAAAAGTAATTCAAATTTTCGCGAACGGTCAGATTATGACCGTTTGTCCAAGAACGCGTGTGTATATATACGTACATATGTATGCAGGTCGGTACCAGCGCCAGTACTAAATATGCGTCAACGAGGCAAACCGTCTAAATAGTCTAAATGTTCACCTGATGAAGCGTCCATCGAGTCCAAATGTCCACCCAGGTCAAAACGTCTATCGAGACGAAACGTCCATAAAGTCAAACTGCCCAATATCGGACATTTTGACTCGATGGAGATTTCCAGCACACCTACGCGCTCCACGCGTAGGCTCGCCGTGCTGGGTCATCCAATCTCTAAACACGATACAAACTCGCTGACTGACACCAACGGGTTTTCGCCGAAACGAGCGTTCTAATGCTCAAGCATTTTAAAGAATGACTTTGTAGATCGGTATAATTTCTGATCCTAAACATAATTATCGCTTGAGGAGCATTAGGATTTAAGCGGAACACATAGCTATTTATTATCGGATGGTCAAGTGACTGTTGAATTAATTCCAACACTTGTATGTGGCACCGAATAAAACGTCTTTCATTCACTTTAAAATGCTGGTCCGCCGCTATTCTTCCAAAACTACCGACCACATCATCAATACTTTTGAGCCACCAAGTTTGCGGCAATTTTATTGAACGCATCTCTGAACTCTCTTATCCCGAGGCTGAGTATTCGTCTCCCTTTTATCATCGTCGCGTCTTGACCACTTCACAGGCGAGCCTGATGACTCCAGACCCGAGCCTGTTGCTGTGCACGATAAGTGTGTTGAAGTCGTGTCCATGTAGGATGCTGTCGTATCAAGCACAATAAATCCGTAATCTGTTTCGCCGTCTAGCTGTAAAGTATTGAGACATTAATAAGTTAGCGCCGTTTTTTTCGAACTATCGCAAACTCCTCCCCGTCAGGTATTCCACCAAACCAGTTGTGAAATGCTTTTAGAGCGCAGCTCTTAGGCGCCCGTTTCCGGCTTGAGCGGCGTCGCCGTCGCCGTCGCCGTCGCCGTCGGCGTCGGCGTAACCAAGGTCATCCCAAGGTCACGTGACCCCCAAGGTCACCCCAAGGTCACGTGACCCCCAAGGTCACGTGACCCCCCGAGGTCACGTGACCCCTCCCAAGGTCACCTCAAGGTCGCGTGACCCCCAAGGTGACCTCCACGTGACTGGGGGGTCACGTTACCCCTCAGGTCACGTGACCCCCCTCCGGGTCACGTGACCTCGGGGAGGAGGGGAGGGGGCCGTGACCGGGAGGGGGGTCACGTGACCTCGGGGGGGAGGGGGAGGGGGGTCATGTGACCTGGGGGAGGGGGAGGGGGGTCACGGGGCCCCCCAGATCACGTGACCCCCCTCCCCCTCCTCCCCCCAGGTCACGTGACCTCGGGGGAGGAGGGGGAGGGGGGTCACGTGATCTGGGGGAGGAGGGGGCCCCCCTCCCCCCGAGGTCACGTGACCCCCCACCCCGGGGGAGATTGAAGAATGAGGGGAGGAGGAGGAGGAGGGGTATACACTCCCCTGATTACCCTTCCTTCCTCCTCCTCAAGAGCTGCGCTCCAATTCGGCGTTACAGGGAGTTGTAAACGGCTTTCACTTTTTTCGACTCATCTTTAAAGGCTTTCTTTCTACGAGGCAATGTTTATGCGTGCGCGTACTCTTCTCAACTTTGTCACCTTGGTGGACGGGACTCCGGTGCAAAACGTAGCTGACATTTAATAGTGCTATAAGCTTCGCTCGGCGTCTACTTCGTATATAAAACATGACCTACCCGAGCGAACAAAATGCAGAAATGCACAGAGCGTCGTCATGTCCAGGTTCAGGGCACATGAACCTTGAAGTTCCTCTAGGTGCTCCAGAACATCCAATGTGAATGCCCACTCAGGCGGGCAAACCAATGTGGCATACGCAGCTTTTACACGGCGTACAGCTTCCATAATACATTCTTACAGAGCGCGCATCCACTTCAGCATTACGCACAGCGATTCTGCATCGCCATATTGAGTGCAAGGCCCAGGATCACGACAAAATCAACAGGAAGTTCAGCGTGTTTTTCGACAGGAAGGAACCGAATTCCGTGAGGTGTTATCGGTAAGTCTTTTTAATAGTTCGCTAGAAGACATCCCAGAACAGGAAACCGTCCCAGCAATCTAAAAATACGAGTTGTATTGTCTCCGGTGCCTTGCATAGAAAACAATGAACACCCCACGGAATCGAATATATTTTTCACATAGAGCCAAGTTGTATCGAGAAGTGTACCCATGTGTAGTTTAAAGAAAGAAGTCTTTACAGAAGGTGGAATTTACATTTTTTTAACACGATAAAACATCATGCCTTAGGCCTGCAAGAAACACTGACCGGTAAATGGAAACAAGAAAAAACAATTTCAATACTGTATCTCGTTAAACGCTTTCGTTTGACACCTGAAAGATACTCTACAAAAAACGCACAGACCGGAAATCAAACGCATCAACCAGTTCACAAAGATAGCTATCAATCTTGCCTTGCTTACGACAGCTCGAAGAAACAACAAACGAAGAAATCTCTTCGGATATCCTGGTCTGGATTATGGCACGTAGAAAAGGAGTGGTTTGATTCCGAAGGAACATGAAACGCGAGACAACTTGTTTGGAAAGGACATGCGATAATGACAGCCCATATTCGCTGACGCGATGAAACAGATTGTCGCGGCGAACTCTTTCCCATCCGGACCTTAGATAAAAACAGCAAATACACAATGCAGCATTTGTACACTGGCTCTGGCGCACGCCAAAACTTGAAGCACATACCATATTTAGCAATTAAACAAACATTATAAACAGTAGCTCGTGAAAATATAGATACTTCCCGGTCACCCCACCTTACTAGTCTTCTCGCGCGTATCCTCAACAACAGATGCCCAGTACTCATTTGATTTCTATAGTGCTGCAAGCGGAACTCCTAAGTACTTAGATGGAGTCGACGTAAACGGAATACCTTCGAAAATATCAGGTTTCATGGCCCAAGTCATGCCAAAGACCGCAACACGTATCCCAATTAGCCACAGCACCTGTTAGTTTCGCAAAATGTTTTACCTGCCTCACGGCTTCTACTATACTTTTTCTTGTCCTTACAAAATAAAGCAATATTGTCTGCATACAATAGCAGCTTGATCTCTGTACACTGCAGCGTGAAACCTCTAATAAGCCCTATTTTTAAATACATTTCTACAAAAAGCACCTAAATAAAAACCACACAATAAGGGCGATGTGGACAACTTTGTTTCACAGAAGAGATTACATTAATGTACATACGTAGTTCACGTTCTGCTAACTACGAGCTGAGTTGTACAACCGGTATAAGCAATTTTAACGAAACGTAAAATCAATTCTCTCACGTTTACATGTTCCAATATTTTATACCAAACAGTGTTGCATACGATCGTAAGCTTTCACCGTGCCAATCTGGAGCATAGCCACTTGGTCCAAATCCTCATCACGCCACTCTAATAAACTTCTTACGTTGTGAATGTTGGTTAGAATGGATCAGCCTCTCGTTCCACAGGCTTGGTAATCTCCGTCTATTTCACAAATAACATCCTGTAATCTCCTTGCTACAATTTTCATTAATAATTTGTAATCAACGGATGAGCACTATTGGGCTATAGTTTTTAACATTTTTAAGCTTTTCGTCGTTATCGCTTTTTGGGAATACGATAGTATGTGTGTTCGAAAATAAGGATGGCCACCTGATTGTGTCATGTGCCTCAAGCACAACTGCGTGAACGAACCCAGCGATTACGTTTTCTTATATTTCTTATATATTGCCACAGTCAGACCGTCAAGTCCAGAAGACTGTTTTATCGGCAGATCAGTCGATGACACGCTCAGTTTCTTTCACGCTTATCGACTCTTCTAGTCTTTGTTTTATCTCGTCATTTAGACGAGGCATAACCAACCGGCAGATAATCTTGAAGCTGTGCGTCATTCCTATGTTCCTTCCCTCTGGAGCAGATTGCTGTAATATTCCACGAATATTTTCTGAATAACGTCTGGACAACTACTCGTAAAGCCACAGTACTCTATTTCAACTATTTTGTTTTCTTTTTCTCGTGTCTTGACTTATCACTTCAAGTCCTTTTCGTTGGCAGCTCACCTAGTATGTATTTCTCGGCACGAGCGCGGACAAAGGCTCCTCTATGAGTTCTCTGTTTCATGTTCCGCAATAGTATCCTTTACTAACTGAAGATCGTCCGTAAACCGTCCCGGATTTTCGCTTTCGAGTTTGCAAACTGTCTGAAGATCGTCGAGGAGAAGCTTTTTCTCGGTTCTTTTCTAATACGTTAGCTGAATGGAGCGCTCTACTGCCCAGAATTCAGTTCACATTTAAACCTCTCTTATTTTTCAATCGCACTTTCATTATCTCCTTGCATCGTATTTAACCATTTCTCTACACCAGTGGTTCCCAACCATTGACGGTTCGCGGACCCCTTGTGGATCGGTGGAGATGACTGAAGACCCCGTTCGTGGTGAGGGGAAGGGAAGGTTATAGGTTATGATAATGATTTAACAAATGAATATGACTAAGCGCTAGTGTGAAGTCGATTTCTCTTATTAACATACGCACGAGAAAACTCACCCGAAAATTGGAACGTTTCTTCTCAGTCGGAAAATGGTCAACTTTTATTGCTGGGCTTGACTGATTAGACAGGGATTCGCGGACCCCTAGAATGCCTTTGCGGACCCCAGAGGGTCCACGGACCCCGATTTGAGAACCACTGCTCTTCACTATTATTGAAAACCTCACCCTCGAGAAGAGTATAGTTAAATTTCCACAGATCCTACTGACACTTTGGCTTTTTTTAAATTGCCCACCGATAAGAAATAAAACTAACGCATCATCTAAAAACAAAAACTGGCAAAACATAGTAGTCGCTATACCCGGACAATAGTTCGATTGAAACGCAAACTCTTTCGAGGCGAGCATAACTCGCTGACTAAATATGCATAAAGCGCAAACTGGCGGTATTTCTTTGGGAGATAGCGACATCCTTCTAACAAAACTGTGTTGTTATTCCGTTTAAATATTTCGGGCTACTCTCACTTTGCGGCATTCGACTGGACCCATCTGTCGGGTCACAAAGGAAATTGAAGTCTCCCAACAGGACGGACTACATTACTTTCGGATTCTAATTAAAATAAATGCTCTCAAAAAGACAATTTCCTACACTTAGGGTCATTCGGCACGTGCACATTAAATATTCTATACTCAACATTTTGGATATTACAGTCACAAAGAACAATTTTATCGTAACTGTCAGATGGAGCACGTTCCACTCGCGCATCTGAAGATTTCCCTAAAACCGGCATACACCCCCCGGACGCTCCGTTGTCGTACGACACGCAGACCTCAAAATAACTTATGAAAAACGTCAGTACCCAAGTGGTATCTTCCACGCTTTCAACGTTTTTCTCCTGAACCGCTAGGATGTCAATTGCGTTATCGAATAGGAGCCGCTTAACCTGATACTGTGTCCGCCGCAAATTGCACCAACGAACATTCAGCGTCGCTACCTTGAACATTTCGGCAAGGTTCGACGACCCCGCAGCTCAGTGACTCACTTTGCCCGAGACCTACACCGAGAACCGTTGCGCGACCTGCTTTAACCAGCCGGTTTGTCCGAGCTTACGGGCTAAGACTCAGTTTTCGCCGACGGTCGCAACGTCTTTCTCTTTAGCGGCCCCTTGCTTATAGTGGTGGCTTCACAAGACCCATTTCAGCTCCGCCTTTGCGCTCGTCCGGGTCCTACTCACATGGTCGCTTCGTGGCCAATGTGCTGGCGTCGGCCACGTGTACCTCGTTGTCCTTCTGCTCGTCATTCACAACAGGCGGCTCCTCGCTTCTTGGGGTCGCTTTGCCCTCTCGTGCCGTCGTCTTCCCGTCGCACTCCTTCGCCGCCGCTTTCTGCTCCGTAGACGCGTCAGCCGACGGAGGCTCCGCCGGCCGCGGCGATGGGTCCGTCGCAGCTCGGTCACCGTTCACACGCAGGCTTGGTCGTAGACGATGCGTTGGCGGAAACCGCTCCCCTGGTTGCGTCCTCTGCTTCCACCTCGTCCATAAGAAGGTTGGCGTTTGCCTCGTTTCTTCCGGACCCCGTGGCCATAGCATTGGTCTTGACACAGTGATCGGTGTCATGACCAAACGGTGGCATGCACCACAGCACGTGGCAATCACGGCGGATGTGACCAGTGCGTTGGAAGCGCAGGCAGAGCGGAGCAACAACGAGTGCCAGCCCTCCGGCGACACGCAGCTGGTGCCGCAGGCAGTGGCGTAACTAGGGGGGGGGGGGGGGGGGGGGCAGGGGGGTACAAGTGCCCCGGGCGCCACTTGGGAGGGGGCGCCAAGCCGAGTCCACCCAACATGTGCCCTATGGAAAAAAACGGCAGCGGGGCTACGCGAGGGGCGCGAAATTTCATTTGCCATGGGCGCCGTCATATCTAGTTACGCCACTGGCAGCAGGTCCTCCAGAGTGAGCGCAGGCTTCAGCCGAATAACAGCAGTGCGTTTCATTGACCCGCATCCCAGGAAACCCTGCACTCGCCACTCCTCCGCTGCGGACCTCTGTCACCTTGCCATAAGGTGCAAGCACCTCCTTCGCCTCGTCGTCCGGGATATGGTGGAGCAGCCAATGCAGCTTGGACCGCTCGGTCGCCTGGGTCGACGACGATGCAGCGCCGTTCCTTGACGATGATGTCGCCCGCCGCCAGAGTCTTCCGCTTACCCTCGGGTGATTTGAGGGTCACGGTTCTGACGTAGTTCACCTGGTACACCCCCAAGGCGACACCCTCGGGGAGCAGCGCCAGATGATTCAGGGCGTCACGGAAATCTTCTACGCGGTACGGGCGGCCTTTCACATGGGCGTGCAGAAAAACGGTGCTGAGCAGCGCAGGTCTAGTAGGCAGAGCCGGCAGAATAATCTGGTAATTTGTTGATCCATCGTCCTTCCTGATGCCGCTGAAGCCGCTCCAAAGGAGCTCGTCATCCCACGTCCGTTCACGACGGTGGTCGGAAAAGCATAGGCCACGCGATACACGCGTGCACGGCTTGGGAGCGAGCGTGAATTTATATGACTATATGTTTCGCTTTCGCGTTCCACTCTTAAAGGCGAATCTTAAGCGTCCTCCAGGTTTTTGAATTATCCCTCGTCACTCTGATATCTCCTAATATATTATCAAAGAAAACACGTAAAAATGAGAAACACACTTGGCATTCATAAAAAAAAGGCCGAACAAAATAATTTACTATAGGGAAAGGACATTAGTATATCAAGAAGCGTCCAGGTTATGGAATTTAAAGTGCGACGAGTTACGCCCCTTTGGTTTGCAGTGATTCGTAAAATCCGGGGAACGAACGAAAGCTAAACCTCATAGAGCGGCTTCGGCCTCATACACTGACGATGTAAAAATCTAACTGTTCATGTTATGCCACGATGTTGGACTGAAACTAACTTAAGAGCTGAAGTTCTCGTCGGAATTGCGGGTCAAAGATTTTCCTTACCTCTAAAGGTCAGAGGTCGAAAAAAAAAAAAAAAACTCGACTCTTGTCCTCAAAAAACAAATATAGAATTAAAGAGAACAAAGAAAAAAAAAAAACAGAAGCCGGTTCGAGAGGTCTGGATATGCAGTTGGCAGGGGTCATTCGACATTTTGATTGTGTCACATAACTCACACGGGTCGATGTTGCGTAAGCGAAACAGGCGTTTCTTCTAGTTCGGGAATGTCGACTTGTTGAACCTCGGTTCCTGCCCTGCGATTGCCGGCATACTTCAAGGGGTATTCCCCCACTTTTATTTAAGAGAATCCGGAGTTGTAGTTTTGTAACAAGTTTTAGCAAATTCCCACTCCGAAGACAGCATTCGGGCAAAGCGAAGTAATGAAAATAAAATGTTTGCTTCTAGGTTTTTTTGTTTTTTTTTTTTATAAAATCGTTCCTTCGTTGTAGGGAGTAAACTGTCAAGTAATATTAAAGCTGATGACAGACGATTTGGGATATTCTTTGTAGTGTGAAAAAAAGAATGTTTGCTTTCATGCTCCAGTATTCTTTTTTTTTTTTTTTGTAGAGAACTAGCCTTTTGGGTCGTGTAACTGACTGGAGCGTCATAAGAAACATAGTTTAAGCTCTGGACACTGCTGCAAATACAAGGCTGGCCACACTTTTTGTTATTGCGTGAAGTTTATTCTTCTCAAATAGCGCTTGGCGTAAAGAAATTAAAACCTTAAACCGTTAAACTGACTTCCTAGAATTGAATATCTGACCGTTTAACTTGTTTCGTCGCTCAACGAAAATAATGCCTATTATCTGAGAGTGCATATGTTCCTCGCGTCTGGAGTCATTTACTTTCTAGAGAACAAACGGCATCGCCCACATGTCCCTTTCTCAAACAATAGAGCTTTATTATAGCGCAGTTTTTTTAATAACAAGAACGCAATGAAATCCTTGTCTTTTTTTTTTTCTGCCGTTTTTATGGTGTGGCATGTCAATCTGAAAAGGCAACAGTAACAGGAACGGAAATTCGTCTAGTCGTTTAGGCAGGAGCCTGGCGCTCCCCTAATCTGCGTGGTATCATAGATTTTCCCAGATTGTCTTTGGTTCTAGATGAGCTGCAGCGAATGAGAATTTATCCTTCAAGCAAATGCACTATCTTTCCGAACAACTAATCGGGGATCTACTGGTCTGAGTTTCATAGATCTCTACAGATGATTTTTAGGGCGAAAAATAAGTTATGTGAGAGGGTCGAGCTTTTTAACCATGGTTTCTTTTTAGTTTACTTTTTTGGTAGCTTAATTTTGAGCAACGCAGCTGAGTATCTTACGCAAAAAAGACATGTATAGACATGTACACAAAAAGACATCAATACGATGAAAGCTACCGACGCAGAGGTATCTGCTTTGTGTCAAAATGAAAATGTGACGACCGGCATTCTCAGCTCCTGGGTGGGATTTTGCTGTAAGCTTCCCATCATTTCCCTTTAAACCTTTGGCGACACGACTAATCGTGCGAATCTGTTTGTGTAAGGAGCGCGACACGCATAGTATATATGACTGGAGGCACCCTATGCACACGACCCAATAAACAAAACGAAACACTGCTCACAAGTCGCGGTGGAGCTAAATGACGCATGTCTGTAACTTCGGTTTAACACTGAGCCTCACTAACCAGTGACAAAAAAAAAAAAACGTGTATTTAAACAAGCAGGTACTGGAGAAGACTCTTTATATAACCAGCAGAACTGAGTAATAACTGTATTCTTTTGTTGAGGGTCGTTTTGACTTCGACCCATACAGATATGTCACTTAGGGGCCTTCGCAATTGGCATATGTTCATCAAACGTTGGTATGCGCCATCAACCACTCTCTTCCTATCGAAACTATTTGAGGCAGCAATCTGGCCTTACAAAAAAAACTCGCCATATGTAAAATATGTTTTTTGGTTGGTAACTCTCCGTGCAATCATTCATGTAGCTTCCGACGAGAACGCCGGTAGTTGACGGTAATCATCTGCTCGCTTACATCACACAATGGGACGGAGGCGCTATACTCGAGAAAGCAGCTGCTGCGGTGGTGAAACTATATAATGTCACGAATAGAAACAAAGGATGAACTTAGAATCGAAAAAAAAAACGCTTAATAGGACGAACCTGCGCTTACTCATTTACAGAGAAGGGTACTACGCGCATCTTACGTCGGCAACTGAAGGGCGACTCTCCCGAAGCAGCGCGTTACTGCTGCTCTTATACACACGATAAGTTCAAGAATGTCCTGAACCAGAACACACGATGACCGCCGAGAAGGTACTGGAACTTTTTAGAAGTGCAAACATTGATAAAAAAAAGAACAATACATCAACTCCGCAACGCAGGAGATAATGTATTGTTTTCTTGTTCGGTCGTAACACTTTTGAGTTTCGCTTTCATGTCTCGCTTTTTTCGTGTTACGTCTTCACCGGGTTATTCTCGCTAAAAACGCATTTCATGCTCAAAAGTCTCTAACCCAGTACCACAGAGAAGTCACCCCCGCGATGATGCGCATTCTCCGCGGAATTCTATTTTTACACGTGTCAGTTCTGTTTATTCCGCGGAATAAATAGAACTGACACGTGTAAAAATAGAACACACATACACACACACACGCGCGCGCGCGCTCACGCACACACACACATAACTATAAATGTTGCGACTCCTTTTATTGAATCAATATTCGCCTCGAGATCGAACCGTCACGCGCACGGTGGCAAAAGGCGGAACTATGCCTCAATTTGCACTCACTTGGAGCACAGTGAAGGCTACAGACGCGTGGTCGAAGCTCTAAAAGGCGCTAATTTAGCGTCTAGCTAGAAGCAGCGTCTCAAGCCAAGATCTCGCGTCTCTAGCGTTGCTTGTGGTTCATGTTGAAAGCGGGGACGGTTGTGGTCATCTCCTCTGCGTTCACGAGAGAATGCCCATAGGAAACCATGGATAAACAAAAGCACGTGTCCCCGCTTTTAAAACTGGATCTCGAGGCGAATAGGCTGCCAGTTTCGTAACTTTGCATTTCGCCTAGGTGTCGGCGCATACGTATACAATAGACCTATTGCTAAGTTAGTCAAGCATCAAGGAGAAGGCTGGGTAATGTGGGTATGTAGGTCTATGCGCCGCCCGACGAGAGAACACGCTGGAACACTGGCGCCATAGTTGATGTGACCAAGAAACTGCACTGCGAAGGCTTTGCACTACTGTCGAGATAAAATGTCCGCATTATCTATGAAATATGGAAGTCTATAACATTTCCAAAATAATTTTCCAGCCAATAAAAGAAATGATGCGCGAAAATACGAGGAAATATACGGAAATTACGAGTGTTCCATGTATACCCGATACATGGCATCCGACGCTATTTAGAAGCATTTTTCATCATTAAACGGCGTCAATAACCACCCATTATTAAAACACGAAACGTTTTATTTTTTATGACGTTTGAGTCGTGCTGTTGAGCCATTGAAACCTTGCAGAAGCTTCGAAGAGCTTTAGAAAGGGAGAGACAGAGGACCTTTGGAATAGGTGGAATAAAAAGTAATAATACATATTGGAACGCGCTTATCCGTAAAATCCGCACAATAAGTACTTTTTCTTCAACATAAGTTCTAAAAGGCAATTAATATTTTTTTTTTTAAGTTAATAAGCAGCAATTTGGCTTCAATGTCTAAGCTCGGCTAACTCCATACTCTTTTTTGACATGATATACTAAACAGGTGTGCCATACGAGATGAAATTGCGAGAGGTTTCTTATCTGAGGTTGATCGGACCACCGAAAAAAAGTTTCAACCTCCTCACTTCCTCCACTTGTATCTTCGTTTGAATCCTGGCGATGGCACTGCATCTGCATGCTACGACATGTATACACGAACGCAACTCTGTTACGTCACGCCGCGGTGGTGGCGCGTCGGGCGCACTTCCGGTCTGGGCCGGTGGGCGGAAGACACCGTATGAGACATGCATTCCTGTGTTCTTTTGAAAGAAACCAGACAACAACCCTGCCTTCTTGTCAAAACGCCGTGACGGGGACTGTACCAAAAAACAAAAAATCGGGAAAGGTTTGAAGGTCAGTTTTCGTGTTTTCTGCCTGCTCGGTTCGTCCGAGAACGTGGATAGGGGCCGTGAAAAGGGCAAACCAGACGCTGTCGAACTACAATTGCTCGTGCGGGCAACACTTTGGGTTGAATTCACAGATACATGTGGTCGCCAGATGTATTTTTTTTTTTTGTTTCAACTTGAACGAGGGAAAACCGCCGAATTGTCCGAACCACCCGCGGGTTCAGTGCGTTTTGAAATTCAAACGGCCGCCTGATCGTTCGAACTGCCGTCTGCTCGTTCAACCAAAAGCCGCCCGTAGGCCAAACTTTGACCCGGTGATTGCGATAATTAGTAATTGCAGGCCTCAAAAGACTTTTAAGTAGGCTCGGTGTAAACAGTACATACAAGATGTTGATCATTAATACCAGTGGCCATCGCCGACTTGTTACGCCTGATTCACTTGGTCTGTTCCCGCTTCCGACTTTCAGTATCGACGTCGATCATCGCCGTGACCGTCTACACATTTGCAGCACGAGCGACGCCGACGTCGCGACCGAAAATAGCTAGAAGAATCTCATCATAGTTTTGGCGTCCATTCTGCGGCGTTCACGCGAATGAATCGCCACACGTCAAACTATTTACGCAAAGTTTAGCGGCGTAACGAGCCTTGATCATTTCGCTCAGGCGACTAAAGTGGTAGGACATTGCTATGAGGACGTAGAATCGACAATTCCAACTAGAAAAAGAGTACGCAGACTCACACAGACGCCGACAACGTGATATTCCAATCTGTTGACGCCGCAGGCGGTGCTTCTTACCCACACTCCATTGCCCATGCGTTCGAACTGTCGTCTGCTCTTTCAAACGTGTCTGCTTTTGTCCTCTGCTTGTTCAAACGACAGCGGTCCGTAAATCAAACGTTGACCCGGTAATTGCGATAAGAAGTGCAGGCCTCAAAACACTTTTAAGTTTGAAGGTTGGTTGGTCAAGCAGGCTCAGTGTAAACAGTAGATACAAGGAGATGATGAACATTGTTACCAGTGGCCATCACCGACTTGTAATGTCCGATTCTACTTGCGATTTTCAGTATCGACGTCCCTCATCTCAGCTACGGTCCACGCTTTTGCTGCCCGAGCGACGTCGCGACTGAAAATAGCGAGCAGAATCTCATCGCGGGAGTTAGGCTTTAGCGCCCATTCTGGGCGTCCACGTGAAATCAATCGCCGCACGACACAATATTCACGCAAAGTTTTGCAGTGCATCGAGTCTCGTGAATTTTGCTGAAGCCGCTCAAGTAGTTGGACATTGTTAGGAGGACGTAGAATCAACAGTTCTAGCGCAAAAAAGAGCACGGGGACTCACACCGACGCCGACATCGCATTTCAATGGTTTGTTTATGGGCGACGGCGAGCTTCTTGCCCACCCTCCATCGCGCATGCGCGGCGCGGGTGGCGTCCGCTAGGGGCTTTCCGGTTTGTTTGTAAACATGAGTTGGTGTGTAGTTAACTGTCAGCGCTAGCACAAGCTGATCTCTGGAACATTCAATGAGGAGATGGAAAAAATGCACAGACTGAGTATATAATCGAGGGGGGGGGGGCGAGGGGGATGGGGGGGGGGAGAGAGAAAGAACTGACCACCTAGAAGACAAGGTCGGCGCGTGACGTCATTATTAGTGCATACTCGGCACACCACCAAACGGGGTAGTGGCTTTACTCTTGAGCACGTACCTTCTTCAACGTGCATCTCGAACACCCGATTTTTTTTTCTCTCGGCAAAAAGAAGCCGTAATGACCCAAAATGGCGACCAGCACAGAGCAATGGCGTCACGTGCAAGCCATGTATAGAGGCGTCCAAATTCAAGAGAAACAGTTACCCACAGCAGAACACCGCCACCCTGGAAGTCCTGCTTGTCGACGCGGCCCCCGTGGCAGCAGGCGCAGAAGGAGGCGCAGAGCACGCGGCTCACGAAGCGCCGCAACCTGTAGAGTGGTGGATAGTGCGGAACCAGGCCCCGCTGACGACGCCACGAGTTGAATCGCTCCATCCTGTAGCGCGCCAGGGCACGACGCACCGTGAACATGTAGCGCTGCTGCTGGAACCAGAGCAGCAGACGCGCCGTGACCAGCTTCCGCAGCAAGATGGAGCAGAGCACCATCGCGGCATACGACGCCGACTACCCGACAGCAGACGCTGCGTAGACGTGCGAAGATCAGTACACCGTATTTTGGTGACTATATAGAGTGCGGAGAATTCGCAGCCTTCACTACAGGGGGTGCGCTATCGACTATCAACATGGCCGTCATTTGGATGGTCGACGTTATCAACATTGAACAGCAGTACGAGGCGTCTGTAACGGCCCGTACCCAAGATTTCTTTTTGTCAAAGTGGTTTGGGTGAGGAAGGGGGAAGAGGAGGTGCCAGCTAAACTCAAACTTTCGGTGAAAAGCGCCCCCCCCCCCCCCCCCCCCACTGGTTACGGCCTTGGTCTGTGACCGGTCAATATTTTCTAGCTTTGGCATACGACTGTGTTCAGCTGTCAGAGTTCCTGAATTACAAGGTATAATTTATTCTCTCTTTTTTTTCGATTTGGTGTGTAGTTTTATAAATATCACGGCTCAAAGTTTGGTTTCGGGCATTTACGGCAAAACCGAAACTATATGATAGAGGGATGGCAACACTGATGTACAGCCGAGACCTGACGTCACCGTGGTGCTGCGGTACGCAGTACAACGTGCGGAATCAACCGCAGCTCCACCCCGACGTGATGTGACGGGGGTACTGTTGTACGCGTCGCCCAGTGTTCCTTGACTAAAAGCTAACCCGCTTGCCACCAGCTCAAGATCACCTGGTCGCAACTTTAAAATCGGTTTTAGGGGAGTACGCGCCATCACTTTGAAGTAATACTTCGGCTGTGATTATAGTTCGTGCCACTAAAGCTATACCGGTAATTTATTTTGGCTTCGTTTTCGACCTCACGTTATGCGGTATCTTTTCATGTCAGGAAAATGTAAGCAAGCATCTTTATTGCGAAGTCGATCATCCAGGGACGACGGGGCACAATTGTCAAACCACGGTTCCACTATCGCTGCAAGTTGCGATTGCATCTTTAAAAGTTGAAAGTTTATGCGGTGCGAACATTCTACCGGTGCCTTCAATACAAAGATTTGTATTGTCCGTCTTTCTCCGCGCTTGAAAGGGGGTGCAAAGCTGAGAAATCGTGTCACGAAACTTGTCACGGAAGTGACGTCACACAGATAACGTCGCCAAGAATCACGCAGTGCGTAGGCGCGTCCTTTCTTATCTGCTGGCTTGCTCGTCTGCTCGCTTCAACGCGACACGCTCCTGTCTGATTGAAGCGACGATAGATGCCGCTCCTGCAGCCGTGATTCCACAATTTTCGCTTATTGCTCTGGACAGCGGCCGAGCTTACGTGCTCTGTGGCACGGGCACTTCGCGTGAATCTCTCGCGCAACTCGCCGAGGCGTTAACCCCCCTCTCATTTCTTGTGCCACCTAAAGTCACTGGACCCAGAGCCGCATATGTGGAGAGTTTGGCCATTCATTGGGAAGTATAGAAGATAAATGAGGAGGCGCCATAGGCCGGAAGCGCTTTGGGCGTCTTCCAGGGCGTCTTCACAAATTCGAATATGGCCAACCAGAAGCCGGAAATATTACCCTGGCGGTGGTCGCGAGGAACTAAATTAATACGCGCGTCGGAGTAACTCTCGGTGACTGAAAATATGGTGCACGTGATGTTTCAATCACGATCATCCAAAATCATGGTGGAAGAGCGCGACTAGCGGGACGATCGACATAATCTGTACGCTAGGCGCCGAGGGCCGGGAATCTGCCATCCAAGCGGTCACACCCTGTCCGATAAATACAGAGTTCGAGAGGCACGTTCGTTTTTTACATCCTTCTGCGTGATCACAAATGAAACATCACTTGCGCCCTATTTTCAACCATGAAGGATTTCTACGTTTTGCCCTTACGCGCTCATTAAAACCATATACCTATGATTAAAACTGTTTCTCGCTACCACCGCTAGGGGATTCTTTTCGGCTTCTGGTTGGTCAAGGGAGCATGTCAAGCCCTACTTCTGGGTCTGGTGCACGCCCTGGCTCTGCCCGCACCTCCCATTGACCAAACTCTCTCTATAGACCATAGAGATCATACATACTAAGTCTAGAGGAAAAGGTCCGCCATTTTCTCATGCATTCTGGCTGCCGCAAGCGGCGGAGCATGCAGGCAGACCTTCGGGGTCCTACACATGGTTACCAACTGCCTTGGATTTCACGAATGTAATTATATCATCAGAGCAGTTTCATGAACTTCAACAATCCACGAACTTACCGGTGGGCAGATATGCACGTCCCTTTCGAAGCTTTCTTTTTGCAAAGCGCGCAGATGTACGGCCTCCCGTCAACACTAAACTAAACCAGATAACCGGCTTCCCGGGCGGCCGCGCCCCAGGAATACGAAACCGCGCAACCACCAGATTTCCGAGATTTCGACAAAAGGAAAGTTAATGCAGCGTAATGAGTATACTGCTTTTTATAAGCGTTAGAATAGCTCAGAATTTAGTTTACAACGTTAAATTATCACTATTTATATTGCTGATAGTTTTCAGCCTTCGCGATTACCGTTGCGACTGTCGTCCTTCAGCTGGCAACATTGGTTTCTTTCTCTCGTGTTCTGTCGCTCTCTTTCGCGATCTTTCACTCGGGACCCAGGATGTCGGCGCACGGGATTTGCCACTCCTCCTCACCCACCTTTACCCCCCTGCTATAGACCTTTGCAGAAATCGCCTCCTGCGCGCTGCCATCTTTGTCTGCTGGGCTGTGGAACGCCTTCCAAGCATGCGCTGTTGATCTGCTGTGCGGTATATCGGACGCTGCGCATGCGTCCACAGCTCAGTGACTTAGCATTTTTTGCCCGGTCGCTTCGTTCGAGACTGCCACTGGAAAGGTCTATAGACCGACACGCGGGCTTGACGTCACGGAGCTGCGGTGGCGCTGCGATTGCGCCGGAGCTAAAGCCCCTTGATAAAGGCGTACGCAAACACATCGAGGGGCTTTAGCCGGAGCCAGGTGGTGTGCGTGGGCAAAAAGGGGCTCGTTTGGACAGGGCGTCATAAAATTTTAGCATGCCGCAAAGCTGTGTAGCCGCTAATTGCGCCGAAAGGTAGAGCAAAAGTAGCGGAGTGAGTTTCCACAAGTTCCCGGCAGACTCTGAAAGGCGCAGAAGGTGGATAATATCCATGCATCGAAAAGAATAGTCGCCTCGCGCGGACGACCGTTTGTGCGGTAAGCACTTTTTGAAGGCAAGTGTGGCTTCCATTTCAATCTCCGTCCCGAGGCTTGCTTATGTACAGGGAAACCGTTGTCTTATCGAGACCACCCAGATTTTCTTCCCAGGTTGTTCGCGCACAAAACACCGGCCAAGCGCTCGTCGGTGACTATAGATATGCCCGTGCTACCAAGCGGAGGGAGGTCGGCGGTAGAATGGACAAAGCGTTACCGCTTTTCGTGCTTTGTGGTCATGAGCGTAAGAAAAGTGTCATACCTGGACTCGAAGGACGCTGTGTGTTTTTAATCAATTAATAAATACACTTTCGCAGACCCATATTCTGCTGATCCCGCCGGCAGCGCGGTCACCGCTCGAAGTAATCGTAGGCATCGAGAGACTTGTACGCCTGCACCGTGTCGACAGTAAATTGGCTTGGCTAAAAGACTAAATAAGCAATGACGTGAGCCATCGACGTTGGTGGCAGCAACTTCACGTCGGAACTCCAGCAGGCCTTGTTTACGGCGTTCGGATCGTCTAAGCCAACGCCGTCCACGCAGTTTGTCTCGATACCGCTGCCGTTCAGGCTCGTGTAATGAGCTCAAACAGTCGGGCATAACATACGACATACGTTGACAGAAATAAGACGCACAAATAAAGCTAGAAGGGTCTCTACAACGTCAACAACGAGCGCACGCCACACAACGCATTGGCGAAAACACGGCGAGCCTGGCCGCTTTTGCCCGACACGCGGCGCGGCTTTGTTTACCAACACGGCCGGAAGGCCGCGCATGAGCGGAAGCTATGTGGGCAAAAGCGGCCAGGCTCGCCGTGTTTTCGCCAATGTGTTGTGTGGCGTGCGCTCGTTGTTGACATTGTAGGGACGCTTCTAGATTTATTTGTGCGTCGTATTTCCTGATAACCTATGTCGTATGTTATGCCCGACTATTTTAGCTCGCCCGAGCCTGAACGGCAGCAGTATCGAGACAAACTGTGCGTGGACGGCGTTGCCTTCGACGATCCGTATGCCGTAAACAAGGCCTGCTGGAGTTCCGACGTGAAGTTGCTGACACCGACGTCGATGGCTCACGTTGTCGTTTATTTAGTTTTTTTTCACCAGCCAGTCACGGCGGACACGGTGCAGGCGTAAAAGTCTCTCGAGGCCTACGATTCCTTCGAGCCGGTTTCCGCGCTGCCGGCGGGATCAGCAGACTGTGGGTCTGTGGAAGGGAATTTAATAATTGATTAAATACACACAGCGTCTTCAAATCAAGGTATGATATTTTTCCTAACCTCATGACCACAAGGCATGACAAGCGATAACGCTTTGTGCGTTCTGCAGTCTTCGAAGTAACATGTTCCACGTAACGGCGTTACCGGTAACGCGTTACTTTTGTCAGTAACATAGTAACCTACTCGTTACTTTTTCGACACAGTAACGGGTAACGCACTTACGTTGCTCGTTACTACTTCTTTCCAAGTCTTAAAGAAATTACACTTCAATTTTTTTCGCGCTTTTATAGGCGTCAAGCCATGTGAATTTCTGAGTTTTCTGCGTTTTCTCTGTTGAGTATTTAGGTGAAACCGTAAAGAGATAAAGTATTTATGTTCAGTTTCTGCATGAACATAATGTTTCTTGATATATCACCTTACGCATACCTGTACCGTCAAATCAGTAAAACGTGTTAAATCATAATTTAAAAAGAAATGCAGAAGTAACGTGTGTACTTTCTATCGGTGGCGGTAACGCGTTCCTCTTATCGTGAGGTAACGTAGGTTGGTAACGAGTTCCTTTTATTTGCAAGTAACGTGTAACGTATCTCGTTACTTTTTTTCGGTAACGCCTACAACACTGCCGTTCTGTCGCCGATCTCCTTCCGCTTGATAGCACGGGCGTAGCGAGCCTCCGACGATCGGTTGGCCGGCGCTTTGTGCGCGAACACCGTGGGAACAAAATCCGGGTGCTCTCGATCAGACGACGGTTTGCCTGCACATAAGCAAGCATAGGGACGGAGATTCAAATGAAAGCCGCACTTTCCTTCAAGAAAGTGCTTACCGCACAAACGGTCGTTCGCGCGAGTCGACCATTCTTTTCGATCCACGTATATTATCCATCGTCTGTGGCTTTCAGAGTCGGCAAAACTCGCTCCACTATTTTTTCTACACCTTTCGGTGCAATTAACGGCTACACAGCTTCGCGGCATGCTGAAACGCTATGAAGCCACTGACCTCTATTGTAATAGGCTGGATCGCAGATCGGGAACCCGTCGGTGTCGCCACCGGCGGCCATTGCTTGACACCAGGCAATACACGCAAGTGTATGGAAGAAACGCAAAAAAGTAAGAATATTGAAGCATGTACGCTGTGCTCGGAGGCGAGTATTTTATGGTGTGATGCGATCTTTATGTCGGGTGTTTGGAGATCGAATCGGTATTTGTCAAACTTTCGAACGCCGATTAAAACAAATCAAACGTACCGGAGCACCTACGGCTGAGCTGGCGAGCTTTCTCTCGTAGTGGAGTAAACAAAGGAACTTTCCGTCAATGAGACCGTCCTCGGGGAAGCCAGAAGTTGATGAATGACAAAGAAGTTCGATCTCGACAGCGGCTTTCCTGGAGTGAGCGAATTCCGCGTAGAAAAGCCTTCGAGCTTGTTGTCTGCTAAACCCAACTCAACGAAACCGCCACGGACTCCGCGGTAACTCTAGGTAACGCTCGCCTCATTGAGCTCCACTGCAGCGGAGTCACTCTCGACCACAAAATACTTATTTATAAGAACTGCGAGGGCTGTCAGTTTTAATGTTTGTACGCAAGCTATTTGACGGGCTTATCGAAAAGCATCTAAAAATTTTCAGTGCCGACAACAGCTTAGAAACGGAGGGAACGGCACTTTTTCTCGTTCTTCCCATAGAGTCCCATGCATTGGCTGGTGTCAATCAATGGCCGCCGGTGGCGACACTCGGCCCCAGCTGCCGAGGCCGCGGTGTGCGATCCAGCCTACTATAATAGAGATCAGTGTAAGAAGCCCATGCGAAACGTGCGCCCTTCTGCCCACACCACCCGGCTCCGGCGCGATCGCAGCGCCGCCGCAGCTGCGTGACGTCAAGCCCGCTTGTCGGTCTATACACGGCTCTGACTAGATCCTGGTAAAGTAGCGCCAAGCTCTCCGTATGGTTGCCATTCTGGCTCTTGAAATGGGCAATTTCTTCTTGACCTCTCCATTCTTGGTGAGCCAGTCTAAATTCGCTGGTGATGAGTAGCTTTATAGAGACATTTCTGGTTTACCGAGATTTTGCTATCCACAAAACGAAACAAGCGAAGTACATCTTAGTACCGCCACCACATGCGGTGTCGGTACAATTTTCTAGTCTTCCAATACGGAAGAAGAACAATATGATTGTAAGAGCTCCGTGGAGATGGGCTTGATTGATAAGTTAAATTGTATACAAAGTGCCAAATAGGCTTACATTGGCGAGGAACGCCTTGAGTAAGATGATGCTCGAAGGCGATCTTGGTGCGACTGGTTTAGAACGACCCTCTCGAACCTTCGAAGATATGAAGGTGCCAAAATGGTCATTGCCATGGCAACGGAAACCGATCAGCCAATCACCTTGCGACGTTTTGGTCGTTGGTATCTGTTTGTATCAGGCTAGCAGGCTGGGAAGCAGACATGTACAAATTACTCAAAAAAGGTAGTTAAGTTAAGTTACTGAGTATTGGCGCCAAAAGTAATTGGAGTAGAGTAGAAATTACGCATTTGTAATAGTAATTGAGTAAACTACTAACTACTGTAAAAAAGTAGCGAGTTACTTTGAAGTTACTTTCGAAGTTACTTTTTATATTTTTGTGGTAGCAAAATGAACAGCAGTTTTGATCCGTAAAACCCCTGCGAGCCTAAAATAAATGCAGTCATTTTATGGCTTGCGTTTTCACCAAAATAGTTTATTCACTCGCAGAAGCAATTTACTTTCAAAGTCCTTATCAGAGAGTTTTCCCCTTTTCCTCCTAAAGACGTTCCCAGCCAAGCTAAAAAGACGTTCCACCGACGCGCTGGGGGTAACGTCAGCATTGAATTTCAGAAACAAGCTGTTCAGGGTCGGGAAAACGAGTGTCGGCATCTTTGGTGTCCATGACGAAACATGTGAGGTCTGCCTTTTATAAAAAAAAAAAAAAAAAAAAAAAAAAAACTTTCCTTTTTTTTTTTTCTTAGGCAAGTTGAGATTGTTATGACGGCCCCCTCTTTATTCCCACGACGTTCGGAGAGTACGCTGAGCGAGTGCACCTGAGACCTGACCGTCAAGGGTTCAAGTCTCGCGCCACAACGATGAGATCATCCGGACGACTGCGCGTTTCGTTGCGGTGCTAGTGCTACGCTACTGAAGAAAAAAATTGTTTTGGTTTAACAAAAGATGAAACGCAGTATATTTCGCCGCTGACGCCGGGTCCAACAAAAGGATCTCCCAAGGGTGACTCGCAATCCTCTCCGGCGACTACGGTATCGGAAGGACGCGAAAGATTACGTGAACAAGCATCGTCGCTCGTACAGTTGCCGTTCGAAGCGGGAAAGTGCTCCCATGAACGGATTATCCGTGTCTGCGTTTGTGCGCGGGGGAGTCCGGCTTTGCTAGGGAGTATGCGCTGGCGACGAGGCGACCATGGGAACAGGCGCCCAGCTGCGAGGTCATTCCAGTGGCGCCTACGGCCTATAGTACCCGCGCAACCCCCAAACCGCTTGAGTCAGAACTCACTAAAGGCAGACAACATGAAAACAACAACAACCCTCGGAGTGTCCCCGTCTTTCACGGTTGCAGCTGGAAGCGCGGCGCCTGCGTGCATTACCGGATTAGGTCAATACCCGACCAAGGCTTGTTAAGCATCTGTTCCTGCGTTCGTGCGCGACGGTGTTATGTTTTGGCTGCTCGTCGCCACCTTGGCCCAAGGCCGCTTGTGATGCAGTTTTTACGGCTGCCGAGTATAAGTTCGTGGGAACGGAATGTGAGGAGGCCCCTTGCTCGGAAATGTCACTTCATCTGCCGGCGTCTTATTTATTTCTGCGCTCAAACTTTTGTGGTGAACAATTAGCACTAGATTTCGAAAGTAGTTAGTAATTTGAGTAGAAGTTACCTGAAAAATGTAGTAAAGTTAAACTACTAATTACCCAAATAAAGTTGTAATTGAAAGTTACCAAGTTACTCGGAAAAGTAGTTAAACTACAGTAGTTTGAGTAGAGTAGTTGAACTACGTCCAAGTCTGCAGTGGGAAGGCAGTGGCGCTACATTCCCAGGATCCAGTGGCTTTAGTACCACCCACACACAGTTCTACGGAAATTTATGCAGCATAGTACACCAATGCACGGACCAATTTTCTAAGATCGTTCATTATGAAGACCCGTGACAGATTTTGTGAAAGATAAACAATATTAATGGTGATTTCTTATGATACGAGCGTAGCTGCGCACTAATAAAACCAACACTTCCGCGAGTGTTCCGAAGCTATGAAATGTATTTATTACTTACGGACTATGCACCGGGCACGGACTATCTAAGGAAGGCCCTTTCCTTAGACCCTACGGACTATAAACCTGGTTTGAACTTCAGTCATGCAAACACGGTACTGAACGGTTAATTAGCTGAGAGCTCAGTGATAAGTCGATTAGAGCCAACTCATTTCAAAGAAGAGGCGGCGTAAGTCCTTTGATCAGTCGACTTTAAACTGGCGTAGTGCCACTGAGGAGTAGTGTTCCAAATCTGCTCGCGATCTAAATCATAAAGCTTTATGCCACCGACGGCGCAATAATATAGTCTTATAAAGTAAAGTAATGGACCTTTTCCGAGAAGCGTTCTGCGCACGCGCGAGCTCTCGATGCCAAGCGGCGGAAGTCGGCACTAGGAATCGAGGAAATTCGGAAGGAGGCTGTGGATCAGCGAGTAGAACACGTAATTGCAACATATATATAATTGTGTTACACAAAAAAAGAAAGCGGACGGAAAGAAAAACATGAAGTTTGGGTGGACGCCACAGATCCCCCTCTTTAGAGTCGCGTTGGGCACGCGCCGCTGCTCGGAGAGCGAAGAAACTGGTAGCGTAGCTCCCATTATCGATTGGTAGCGCAGGTAGGTCACTTCCTCGATTTTTAGTTCGTGCAGCCACCGCCTGGTGCCGTCGGTATGTGAAAAAGGTCCATTGTTCTGCGCCACGTAAGGCTGAGCGTCGATTAAAAATTTAGCCCGATTAATCGCCGCCCTTTACCCTATTAATTAATCGATTAATCTGTCTCGTTCATTTATATGGACATTTATGTTAAAAATTAATATATATATATATATATATATATATATATATATAAGTTAAAGATCCGTACTTTCGCAGTTGCTATGCTAGGAAGTTTATTCTATGCATTACGACAGTTTCGCTGACGAAGCCTAGCCTCTCGGCGAAACTGTCGTAATGCATACAATAAAAGTCCTAGCATAGCAACTCCGAAAGTACGGATCTTTGACTTATTACATTTTCCCGGTCCATTGTTCTCAAACTACTCTGCCTCATATATATATATATATATATATATATATATATATATATATATATATATATATATTTATATATTCTTATTTTTACAGGCTATGTGAGGAACGGCGCCATGTGGAATTTCGATTATGAATCAACTTCGATGCGTAGTTGAGAACAGTTCAAAGACCCTCACACACACAAAATATTACTTCAGCTGCATAAGGCAGAAGTTCCTTGATATCCTCCGGCAACGGCGGCCTCTGATTGTCCACAATAGATTCTGCTGAACTAAACGGACACTAGCACGGCATTCAAGTGGCCGGGACACCTTCTACACTTGTCTGGGGTTACAAACCTCGCCCCTACTTTTTATTTATTTATGAATACTGTTGACCCAGAGTCTGGTTGTCACAGGAGTGAAGATAATAAAACCATACAAAATACCAACATATGACCAAATATACGCTCTTCAATCAGACATAAACATCAATAATAGTTACAGCGCAGCAAAATAACAACACAATGGTAAGAACAGCAATATGCAGACTGTTTAGGAAAGCGTTGAAGTATTGTTTAATTACGAAATACTAAACTTCAATAGTTGCCACAAAAACATTAGATCAAAATATGCATAAAAAATACTAATATTATAATAAACAGTGCATCAGCACCAACTCAATGCTATGATCGAAATAACAGTTCGGCATACAAATATGTTAAGGCTCTTTCGACAGGGTGAACAAATTATTTATTAAACCCTCAACGCTGTCACAATCAACTACACTCTGTCGGAGGTTGTGCAGTCTAGAACTGTTCTGTGAAAGAATAAGTACGGGAAAGTGTCATCTTTCGCCCTTTTTACAAGTTGCGCGGTGTGTCCTTTCCTCGGTGTTCTCATTGGCGGGGGGATAAAAACTTGAGAGGGTTAATGTTAAACAAATTATTTTTAGCATAAAAAACTTTAATCTTGAAGTTATCCGCTGGCTGGAGAGGAGTAGCAGATCAAGATTATCGAGTACACTTTTAACGGAGTCAGTTTTCTTACACTTTGTGAGTATACACTTTTCGGAAAACTGCGTAGAAACACAGTAGGTTCCTTGGGTCCGTACAATGACGTGTTTAATGACTCAAGTGCCAACACGCTTTGCTCTCAATAGGTACGAAAGTATTGGCGCTGCCTCAATGTGACAGAATCACCGGTCGTACTCCGCGCTGTCGCAATAGACAGTATCACGGAAAGGGGAAGAGCCTAAAATAAAAGCTCCGTGGAGCAAGGCCCTCCCCCGACGAGAGCGCTCATTAGGGCCGGCTTATATAGCCTGCAGGAATGGACGCGCCCAGGTTGTCGGAGGTAGGCTCGTTCCAAGGAGGGGCGGACGCGTCCATATACACCTTTTCTACGTGGGCGCCGCCATCTTCAATTCTGGCACTTCCGGTATGCGTGAAAACGTCGCTTTCTCCTCCCCTCGACAGTAGAATGTGTTATCATTTTAATTGCAACCGTCAGTCGTTCTTGTTATCACCCTTCTATACTTTTTTACTTGTTCGGGGTTGTTATCTCTTGCTTTTTTTGGACGCATACCGGATATGGGGACGACGTGGCTGGGTGCGAGGCTAAACGAAAAAGGTGTATATCAAGCTCCCGAAGGGTGTGCTTGAGGCAAGTCACCCGGGAAGGGCGAGGGAGAGCAGCCCCCAAGGGAATATGGCCTCGCCTCGCACCTAGGACGCGCCCCGACATGGCGACGCCCCACGGCCTGTCTGAGATAGGCCTAGATAGGGAGACAGACAACACGTGGTTTCCACAACTTAGCTAACATGAACCTCGCTGCAATGCTATGAAACTTTTTCGAATGCAGGTAGTTTTGTTGCGACCGGTGCCAACTTAATAAGGTTACTTTAGGATAAATTTGTACATAAAGTTTGGCCTTCATACAGGTGTACTCGTCCACGCATTTGTGGTAAAAACGTTTAATTTTTACTGTCCTTTGGTTCGTCAAAAGTTTGCCGAGTAACAGGTTAAAAAATTAATCGCGATTATTCGATTAATCTACCAATTATTCGATCAAGTGCCCAGCTCTTGTTGTGTATGTTTATTCAGCCAGAAGTTAGTCAGCCCCAATAGGCGTCTGGTGTCTCAGCTGTAGATGAATATATTTAGCCAGTGCAGTACAACCGCTAGCCTGGGGACTTTGAAGGAGTCATAAAACGATTTTTCTACTTTCGTCAAATACTACTTAGAATTACTTCCTACCGTTAATAACTGAATAAACTTGCCTTGGTTTTCTTTTCTGGGCAGAGGCAGTCGCCAAAAAAACAATTCGAGAAATATGAGCATTGTTCATCCCCTCAACTTGGAGTCCGAACAAGATGCCACTTGGCCTGGTGCCTATCCAATGCCACCAACGTTAATCATACCCACAGCGCTGGGGTTGGCAAGGTATAAAACACATGCTGAGCTCTAGGCATAGTTAGAGTTCGGCTATTCTCATCACCGCAGTGGTTGGACACGAGCCACAACCAGAATGTCCACCGAGGCCTTGATTGTTACGAGCCGAAGTCGAGTGCTAACGCACTTCTTGTGTACAATCCATGAGCCGCGATCGACTGTCGCCAATCGGGTGGTTTCGTCCTCTTTCATCCTCACGATTTCACCGCGACAAAGACGCTTCTCAATTAGTGGCGGTCTGTGCGAGTATTCGCAACTCCAAATAACTATAGGTGGCGCCACTCGTTTTCCAAAATGGCGGTTATAGTAGGGTCGTAGATGCGTGCCGCTCCTGAGCCTGTCTAGTGTGCTGGCTTCACTGAGCGACACAAATTATTTCTGGTAATACCAGGAAGCTAGGGTGTTACGAGCGCAGGTCACCTCTTTACCCTGAAAACAAAAACGGTGTTTAGCGTAATACTTACTTTAGGAGGCACGTTTTATTTCTGGAGTGAAACCGAAACTAACCTCTATTTTAGATTTAATTTCTCGATATAGGTGTTAATTTTGAATTCTTCCCTAACTCAAGATGTGTCTCACATCGTAATTATTTAGTTTAAGAAGTTGTTCCCGGAAACTTCATTTTGTGACATAAATTTTCGATTCAGGCACTTCAAAATATTTTGGAAATTTCAGTGACCCTTTAAAGACAGGGTCTTTCATTCACCTTAGAAGTAACATAGAATATTGTACTTGTTGAAAAAATCAGCACTGATATTTGTGCGTTCCCGCTGCCTTTTCTCGCTCAGATAATTGTCATGTGAAATAATGAACTGCGGGCCTTTTAATGGGTTTCGGGTATTTAGATGAATAATTGCTTTAACATATTCCTAGTACAAGAATAACAGAATAAATCAAATTTTTACAATATGTCCACAAACCGCATAAATTAATAAACGCTGTTCTCACTACAACAACCCAAAGACGAAACCCGAGTCAGACAGCTGAAGTGTGTGTGTTTTTATAGCAACGCGTGGACGCATGGGACTTTATATTGCATCCAGTGTTTGACTTTTTGTCTATCATGATAACGATGTCTGAGTTTTTCATATGCTAAAAGAAAAACAAAAAAAAATGATAACTTTCTGGAAAGACTCTTATGGTTAAATGGTGTATTTTTGTGATCGTTGCGTTAATTGGGGGCATACATTGCCGTGATTTGTATTATTAATAATAATAATATTAAAATTCAGATATTTTAATACGCAATTTTTCAAACTCTAATATAATTTGTTGCTTCTGATCTAATCTCAAACGCGCGAACAAGTATGACAATTAAAAGTGTGCTAATTATTATCACTGCATGGTGCCAAATGCAAGATTTTTAATTTCCAAGTTATAAAATAAAAATAGTTTAAAATAAACAAAATATTCTCGCTAATGTGAGAAATCCATGTAAACTTACATTAATTGTGGGTAAAGCATATTTTGCAATCAAAGTCGCGACTTTTGACAATCGGCAAGAGTTACAAAGTCGATGCCAAAATCCTTCCAGACCAAAAGCCCCCCCCCCCCCCCCCAAAAAAAAAAATATATATATATATATTTTTTTTTTCATTATTATAATTATTAATCTTTTCATAACATTCAGTTACTTTCATTTTTACGCGCCGTCGTTTTGCCGATCTCAGCCCTTCTAGTTCGAAGGAACGCCTACCTGCTTGCACGTCTGCTCACTGCACTACTTTGAGTTGGCGTTGGAAGCCGGTGAAACAGTTGTGATTTTTAGTATGTATTGCGTATACGAGCGAACGCAAGCGCTGTGTGTTTGCGTTAGCGCGTGCACAGAGCCGAAAATTGCGGTCTTGGATTGGCGCATGGCGATGAGGCACACGCACAACATGGGGCACTGCAACTCTAACGCAAACGCACAGCGCTTTCATTTGCTTCTATACGCAATAATAAAACTCTCTAATAAGGTACAACCCCACACCGGCTGCAGCCCTACGTTGGGACAGCAAAGAGTGTTGTTTGCGTTCGGAAATGACATTTCGCGAGCCATGATCGCGCGCAGTTCAGCCGTGCCCGCTGAACAGCAGAGTCGGGGGGCCCTCACTAGAGCGCTTCCCGTTTCCGCCGCGGGAGGGCGAGCAACGAGCTGGAGACGCGAATACTTTGGCCAGACTAGGACCAGTACGCCTCTGCAAAGTCATTAATATTCCAGCACATTATCGTTTCATGACCCCTTTAACGAGCACCACTCATGCAGTAGCGATACATGACCCGTACGATGCTGAACCAAGGGACCCCTGAGTTCTGCAGCGCGAGTTTTCGCTCCACGTGCTCCAAGCTGGTGTGGGCAGTGCGCGCAAGCCCACCCGGCCACCAATCCTAAAGCGCTTCGATGTGTTTGCGCTTGTGTTGCAAGTGGCGTCAAATACGCCAGTGCACGAGGCCCGAGTCTCGAGCGGCCCTTGTAAACAAATGGCGGCTTCAGCACTAAAATGAGCAGCCCTTGGAAGTGAATGGCGGCGGAGCACCCGCAAGTGGCACGTGTCTTGAGCGTTTCCACAACAATGGTTGGCGGCAGGGACTCAAACCGAAAAATATAACGTTTCGGGTACGGTTACGGTTACTGCTTCCTGTTGATAACGGTTTCGTTTTGGTTTTTTACGGTTTTAATTTTTACGGTTTCGGTTACCGGTTACACGTTCCTAAAAACCGGTTTATTTCGGTTTTCCAATAATTTGTTTAATTGAAATACTAGACAGCCGTTTTATAATACACGGTTTAAAGTAGTCCAAGATATCCAACAATGTGAAATTCAAGGAACTTAGAAACGTCTTAATACTTATAATTGGTCAAAAGTGGCAAACGTTCTAGCTCCCACGCTTGTTCACTACATCTACTGGCATTATATAGTTTGATACCCGAGCACAGTGGCGTAGCCAGGATTTTATTTCGGGAGGGGTTCAACGGCATTCCCCCCCTCCCTCCCTCAATGACGCAGGGTGAGCTCGCCGACTCGGACGCTCACGCAAAATTTAGAAAGGCGCTGTTAACATAAAACGGGTAAAGCTGCGTTCTCATTTTTCAGAACGGAGCAGGCTTCATTTACAGGATTACGGGCGTGGTGGCTCACTGTTCTACTGTCGTCGCAGCATAGTTGCGGTTGACCAACTTTAAAAACTTCCTCACAGCACACAACTTCTCCCACTTTTTGAGGTAGCACTGCATTACCAACGCGTGAAGGCCTGACAAAACACAAAGATAGCTATACTTTCGAAAAAAAAAAAAGTAAGCAGCAAAAGAAAAAAAAAATCTCGACGCTGCAAATTTGGAGCAACCGACCACACACAAACACTACGGGCCCATATTTAGGGCGAAGGTAATTCTGGGCAATCACAAAACCAAAATCTATTATCTATTAAAGGTTTTATTCGTGCTACAGAACCAGATGCCGAAGGAAAGAGAGTTTTATCTTTGCTAGGCCACTTTATCTTGCAGCGTGGTCCAAAGGCAGCAGCAGCATATCCTCGGGGTAGGGAGAAGTCATCAGTCAGAACTCGTCGGTACGTCACTCGGAGAAACGACATGACACACAACACAAAACTACACGCCGAACGTGGAAAGAAACTTGACTAAACTTGCGCCTATGGGTAGTGAGAATATGAAGGCTTGTCTCTCCGGAGTTTCTGATGTTCCGTGCAACGAAGAGATTAATTTAATAAGGAATTGCATCGGTCGCCACCTCAACATACAAAGCAGAAAGCAAGACGGACTTCGTACGCATCCGTGAGCGACGATTTTCGCAAAATGAGAGAAACTTTGCCAAAAATAGGGAAATTTAGGCGTCCAATTGCAAGAGGGAAGAAACGTGAAGCGCCCGTCACGTCTGTGGTATACAGGCGGTCGCCCTCTGTCTGGAGGCCCTATTTCAGAACGCCCATTGTCTACGGCGGAACCTGTGCGCTCGTTTTCTTCACTACGACGGTTGAAAACATAACTGAGAGCGTCCACTTACAATGAGCGACTGCTCGGTCTATAGCGCTTTTGAATGTTCACCGCGACATTAAAGTTCAAGCGGAGGACGTCCTGGACATTTTTTGCCGTGAACGTAGGCGGCTGCATTTTAATGTGTATAGGCGCTTGGCATAAATGAGATGATAAAGAGAACCTGCAAATTGCTTTCTAACATAACTAGTCACAGTTACCTTTTTATTCGTGGCAATGTCTAGTCGCAAGCAGGTAATTCTGATCACAAAGGGTGTGCGTGAGCGCAGCGCCACCCGTTGCTTACAGTGCAATTGTTTTTTACAAATCATTTATTATTCCTTGACATTGTTTTATATTAGTTTTATTATGTCCACTTTAGTTAGATTGAACAATGTATTTCAGTGAGGATAGTTTGTTATACTTTGCCTTGAAATTGGCATCCTTCACCCCACAAATGTTTCGAAATATCCGTTCTCTATAGGTCTGAGATCAAGTTTCGCATCCCTACCCCACAAACAGTTTTCCCGAAGGCATATAAGTTGGAGATGGTCCGCTCTCCCCCGTTGCTTTGTGCCTCGTGCAAAACCGACTGCGTGAGCAGGGGAGCGAGCGGGCCACGGGGGGGGGGGGGGGGGGGGGGGGGTTCGACCCCGCAAACCACCCCTCTGCCTACACCGCTGCCCGAGCATGCATGTTAATTCCGGTACTCGGGGATCATCGCATTTTATATAACAATAAGTAAGATAAGCATTCCTACTTTGTTGTTCGGCAGCGTTTGTAAACAACCCTAAGAAAGTTCGCACTGGGTGCTGGAAGGACCATTCGCACCTTAACGTCGCTATAGTTATTTCAACCTAATACATGCAAGACAAGCCGTCGCCCACACTGAAGGAAGGAGCAGAACTATAGCCATCCTCTAGTAAACGATGCTAACTGGAATAAAGTAATAAAATTGAGAGCTGGGCCAGTTGGTGAAAGTCAAACATAATGTAAATGCAATTGCCCAAAACAAGAAAGACTAAGGAGAGAAACGAATAACACAGAAAGCTGTAAAATATGTCATGTGTTATTCGTTCCTTTCCCTAGTCTTTGATGTTGTGCCATGTTACACCTACGTCATGTTTGCTATTTCCAAGCAATTGCCTATAGTTCTCGAAGCGCACGTCTCTCGCTGGCCGATTCAGTGACGCTAGAAAAATGGTGCATTTATATATAAGAAAAAATAAAAAAGGTGCGGACGCAAAAAATTAAAATAAAGTGCGGACGTACCATATATATATATATATATATATATATATATATATACATACGTATATTTGAAAATATGCAGATGAATGAACAGTACTTCATCGATGGAATCAAAGTTTTGCGAAACCGCCGAAAGCCAAAGTTAAACAGCGGAGCAAGGATTTGAACTCTGGGCCTCCCAATGTCCGCTCGGGTGTGCTTATATATATTATATTAGATTATTCGGGCCGCGGGCTACTTGGTATTTTACAATTCTCTTTATGGCTCTGGGTTCGTCCCCTGCTTGACAGAGTTTCAGACGAAATTCCTCTTTCACCCAATAGACTTCCTTTTGTTCGGTTTGTCTGGTCGACTTTGCCGCACTGCCCACCGGAGTCGGTTTTAGAGTACTTGTAGGGGACTGTGCGCAGGCAATCATAACCCCTCTGCCGAGGCCAATATACCTCTAAGAAGGACTAGCCGTGTTCTGGTGCGCGCGCATTGGCGAGAAAGGGACTCTTCTACACACGGACAACACAGCTTCGGCTCTAGCGCTGCACAGCGGCCATGGACGAGCTTTGCCTTGGGCTGTTGTCAGTGCCGTCTCTCTTCTTTTTCTTAATAAAGATATGTCAATAAAATGGGTACCGTCGGTCATGAGCCCCGCAGACCTGCCGTTGCGCGCTTGACACGCCATGGCGAGCCGGCGGGCCATCGAGTCCTCGCGCTCTCGGCGCGAGACATCTTTTCCTTCTCGTGCTGAGAGCGGTGGAAGGATCGAGGAAACGCCCGAAGGGTTTTCTGAGGTTTTTCAATAAATGTCAATAAATAAATAAGTGAAGAAAAATGACACTAAAAATAGCCCAAGGCAAAGCTCGTCCATGGCCGCGGCGCAGCGCGAGAGCCAAAGCTCTGTTCTCTATGTGTAGAACAGTCCCTTTCTCGGCAATACACGCGCACCACAACATGGCGAGTCCTTCCTGGAGGTATATTGGCCTCTGCAGAGGGGCGATGGTTGCCTGAGCACAGTCCCCAACATCTACACCGTAACCGACTCCGGAGGCATCTGCCCATGGGCTGTTGCGTAGCGGGGGGAACGGGGAGCGGTTGGCAATGCGGCAAATTTGGCGAAACACGCAAAAGAAAGGGAGGCCAGTTGAGTGAAAAAGAAATTTGGTTTGAAACTGTGTCAAACAGGGGACGAAGAAGAAAAAAAAAACCTAGAGCCATAGAGAGAAAAGTAAAATGCCAAGTAGCCCGCCGCCCCCTGGAGCGTCCTGAGGGGAAGCGGACGCTCCAGCGAGCGATGGACTCGAGGAATGGCTCGGAGCCGTTCTGGCGTGTGCGAAATGGTGTCATCGGCTGTGTCGACCCTGAACCCAAGGAAACCCATGCGTCGAGTGGGCTCTGCTCGTGTCGCTTAGGTTTAAGCGAAATCCCGAACACAGCAAGTCCTCCACGAGGAGGCGCACCGTAGACGCCAACTTGTCTGGGTCCGGACGGGAGCACAAGGAGTTGTCTATGTGAGACCATTTCCCTGGCAATGGTTGTTGCCAAGAGCTGCATGTAAAACGGCGCCGGGCGTGTCACGAAGGTCATACGGCAAAAACGGCAGTAACGGCGGCCTACTGTAAATGTGGCCAGGTTACGGGAGGAGGGATGAAGCGTGATATGGTAAAAGGCCTCGGTAAGGTCGAGCTTCACCTTATACGCTTGGGTCGGGAGGGGGTTTACTTTGATGGCCTGGGGTAGCGGAGTAAGGCGGAACTGAGGTGCCTGGAGGTAAGGAGTAAGTGCGGCGCAGTCTAAAACAAAGCGGGACTCGGTGGCTGACTTGGATGACGAGGAAGACAGGGTTGAGGTACGGACCACTTGAGGAGCGTTCGATGATGCCGCCAACATGTTGATTACGGCAGCATCGATCGTGGGCGCCTGGTCAGGGAGAGGGGGGCGGGCCGTGAAGCAAGAAGCCTTTGTGCAGCGAATGTAAAGTGCACCGAAGTCAGGCGGCCCGTAAAAACTACATGCCTCACTAAACACTGCCCAGTCGACTTGAGGTGCCTGCTGGGTCGGGTGGACTGGCGGTGGCGGAGGTCCCGTCGCTTTCGACTTGTAGGCAGTGCTGCCCAGGTCCGACTCGGAGTCTTCGACGTCGCTTTGTTTGTCTGTAGTGTGTTCCTTTGTGTTGGTGTGGTTTTCCTTCTCCCCATCCTAGGTGTCGAAGGAGTCGTCATCGGCGTGGGGCTCGATGACACTGTCGGTCCTGCTGAGCCACTCCAGGATTCGCTCGGCAGCAGGTGGCCGTCGAGTTAAATGGGTTGTTTTTTTTCGGTCCAAGATCAAGCACGGGCAAGGTCGGCCTAGACGCCAGCCTCGCAAAATGCATGGGCGAGAACGTCCTCGACCGGGAAAACGTCCAGAAGCGTCGACGACACGACCGTGTCGTCGATGACGGCACTGGTGGGTCTCAAAAACCCAGGCCAGCTGCTGGACTCACTTAGGAGTAGGGGGCCTCTTGGACTTGGTGCCTGGCGGTAGCTGGTGTTCACGGGAGCACGAGACATGAGGCGTCCGCGTCGAGGCTGGTTGGGTAGCTGGTCGGGGAGCTCACTGAAAACCTCGGACTCAAGCCTGGACGTCTGGTATAGGATAGCCGTCCTAAACGTCCCTCTCGCGACGACGTGGAAGAGTTCCAGTCAATTGAAAATGAGGTGCTGGTGTTCGGCGAGCATGGCATCCCAGTAGAACCGATACGGGTGGACATGCCGGATCTCGTGGACATCTCTCGTGGACAAACTTCTGGTGTTCTGGGTGAAGTCGCGCAGAATGTCTATAGGCCTAACGGGCCCTAGAGCTGGGAATGGGCGGTTGGGGCCCAACTGGAGGTAGTCGGATCGTGTCGGTGGCTCTGGTAGAAATAATTCCGGTAGAAGCCATACCTATGGCGGAAGCAGGGGGAGGACTCCGGAGATGCTGAAAGCGATCTCTTGGCGCGTCTGTGGATGTCCGAGCTCACCATGCTGACGTTCGAATAGCTCGCGTTCAGAGTTCTGCGACAGGGACTACTGAGACTGCTGGCCGTGTGGGTCGAGACCGGCCAGGGAATGGACGATTGGAACTAGGCCAGCTCCCAAGGTTGAGGCGAAGGAGGCAAAATTGCATCCCCTGTTTGTTGGACGTGGGCGGCTCCGTCATCGGCGGCCAAGTGCGTTGGCGC